>PVHY01004538.1:0-92999 GCA_004024945.1 Uropsilus gracilis
TCAATTAACATAATATATCACATTAACAATGAGAAAAACAAAAACCACACGATCATATCAATAGATGCAGAGAAAACATTTGACAAAGTCCAGCATCTATTCATGATAAAAGTCCTTGAAAAATTGGGGATTAAAGGAACATACCTCAGTATAATAAATTCAATCTATGACATCATCCTAAATGGCGGAAAACTAAAATATTTCCAATTAAGATCTGGAACAATGCAAGGATGTCCACTCTCCCCACTACTTTTTAACATTTTACTGGAAGTTCTAGCTAGGGCAATAAGGCAAGAGAAAGAAATAAAAGGGATACAAATAGGAAAAGAGGAACTGAAGTTATCATTATATGCAGATGACATGATTCTCTATATAGAGAACTCAAAAATTTCCATGGAAAAACTACCTGAAATAATAAACCAGTTCAGTATGTTAGCCAGATAAAATCAACACACAATTTTCAGTAGCTTTCTTAAGCAAAAAAACAAGAATAGGAAGAAGAAATTAAAAATGTCTTCCCATTTCCCATCACACCAAAAAAAGTAAATACCTGGGAATAAACCTAACAAAACACATGAAAGATTTATACAAAGAAAACTTTAAAAGCTGCTAAAAGAAATAGAAGAAGACAAGGAAATAGAAAGGCATTCCCTGCTCATGGATTGGAAGTATTAACATCAACAAAATGGCCATCCTTCCAAAAGCAATCTACAGATTCAATGCAATCCCTATAAAAATTCCAATGACATTCTTTAAAGAGATAGAAAAACAATTACAGAAGTTCATATAGAATAACAAAATACCTCAAATATCAAAAAGCCTCCTGTCCAAAAAAAGAGAGAATGGAGACCCAACTATCCCAAACCTCAAGTTAGAGTAAAAAGCCATAATAACTAAAACAACATGGTACTGGTACAACAACAATCAGACCAATGGTACAGAATTGAGTACTTGGAAATAAAACCACATATATAGTTGACTAATATTTGACAATGGGGGAAAAAACTTACATTAGAACAAAGGTAGTCTCTTCAATAAATTGTACTGGGAAAATTGGACTGAGACATGCAAAAAAATGGACCAAGACAACATCCTCACACCTTGTACAAAAACCAACTCAAAATGGATAAAAGACTTAAATGTCAGACCTGAAACCATAACAAACATAGAAAAAAACTTTGGGAAAACCATCCATGAAGTATAATTCAGAAATCCCTTTCTGGAAAATCTACTGAAGGCAAAAAATTGAAAGTAAACATAAACAAATGGGACTACATCAAATTAAAAAGCTTCTGTACAGCAAAAGATAGAAAAAACTAAATGAAGCCTAATCGAATGGGAACAGATTTTTGCCCACCCCAAGAGTGATAAGGGTTTAATAACAAAGATTCACAAGGAACTCACACAATTAAACAAAAGCAAAACAAGAAGCCCAATCAAAAAATGGGGAGAAATAAAGACACTTCTCCAAAGAGGAAATGCAAATGGCCAACAGGCACATGAAAATTTGCTCAACCTCACTAGCAATAAGGGAAATGCAAATCAAAACCACAATGAAATACCACCTTACACCAGTAAGAATGGCCCACATCCAAAAAACGGGCAACAACAAATGCTGACAAGAGTGTGGAGAGAAGGGAACACTTTCAATTCTGGTGGGAATGTAAACTGGTCCAACCTCTATAGAAAACTGTGTGGAGGCTCATCAAATTAATGAAAATGGAGCTACCTATGACCCAGCAATTGCTCTCTTGAGGATCTACCCTAAGGAGACCTCAATGCTTGTACAAAGGGACACCTGTGCTCCGATGTTTACTGCAGCACTATTTATAATTGCAAGGACATGGAAGCAACGAAGTGTCCCAAAACAGATGACTGAATGAAAAAGATGTAGTATAAATACACAACTAAAAATGAAAAATTGGATGATTTTATGATAACATGGATGGATTTAGAAGAAATTATATAAGCAGAAAAGAGACAAAAAGAAAAAGACAGAAATCAATTGGTTTCATTACTATATTGGACATGGGAAAGATAAACGAGAAGTCATGAAGAAAAGTCAAAACAAGTTAACAACCAAATTAAAGTACACAACTTGGGGGGGGAGACATGGTGGAAATGGTCAGGGAGGGGGGTGAACCCCAGAGATCACAAAGATGTGAAATTTATATAAAAATAAATTATTTAATATTAAACAAACAAACAAATAAATAAAAGAAGTAAAACCCAATACAAATTTTCTATTTACATGGAAAGTGTACTGTTGGGGTCAATTAATTTTAAACCTTTACATAGAAGTTCATTTAGTCATAAATATATAACATAATTCAAGAGACTCAAGTGTCCTTGAAGAATTCAGGGGAAAAAAAATGCTAGTCCAGTTTAGAAGAACTAACAATGTGGTGATTCATATGCTCCTAGTTATAGAGCTGAAATGTCCCTTTTTATATAACCTAATGTACAAATGGTGATAGCTTTCACTAACAGACTTTTGCCAATTGTATGATATACTAAACAACAACTTTATTATATGCATGGTCCATTTTGGAAGATTGATATATCAATCTTGCTGTAACTGAATATAAATGCAAAGGGAAGCAACAGGTAGAGCTGAGCTGAGGAAAGGTACAGGGAAAGAACATTTGTGGGACAGGATCTACTAAGTGCACAGTTTTATATATGTTTTACTAATTTTAATTTAATCACATACATTTTTTTCAGTCCTACAGCTATTATGGATTAATGTGCAATATGTACATGTATAGATATTATGTATTAATGTTATGTACTAGTGCTGTGATCAAATTTAGATGGTTTCCATTCAACTCAATCATCACCCCCTTGGGAAATATTCTTATCATGGCTGATATTTCTGTGGCTATTTTCAGAAATCTTTCTAGATAGTAGAGCACTTCTGTAACAGGAGTCATCAAGGCCTTGTGATACCTCAGGGCACAACTGGTTTTGCTGAAACCTGTCACAGCAGCTGAATTTGATGGCCAGTCCTGGGGTGAGGCACTGGGTGGGAAAACCTAGATCAGCATGCAGTCTATAATGGTCCCACAGCAGTGACTCACCCCAGCAATGGTGGCTTGTGTACAGGCTGCTACAGGGAGGATCTAATCCCTCTGAAGCTCACCTCACAGCCAGCTGCACTCCAAACCCATCATCACTATAATGCTTCCTGTGCTGTGACCATCACAAGATGGCCAAGTCCGTGTAGTGCTGGTCTTCCACACTGGCCAGAGTTTTGGTATTAAATATTAAAGTGAATTTTTAAATTGATCCATTAGAGTTTGAGCTCAGGGTTACCATTCAGTGCTTTGCTATCATTCAGGAACTTTTAATAGCTCAATCAGGCTTGAGAAGTAGGTACCATGAAGACGATATAAGCCTAGTTTTCAGAGGGTTTCAGAGATTCATGCAGATCCTCTTGTGGAAGGATCTTCATAGACATCCAAAATCCTTGAGACCAACAGAGATCTCTAAGACCTCTGAGACCTCCAAGACTTTTCACAAACCTTGAGACCTTCACATCTGACCCCTGACCCTGTCTCTGACATTGCCTGCTGTCTGGCACCTATATCTTTGAAAGAGCTGTCTGCCGTTAGTTTATGCCTAATATCTGTAGGAGCTGATAGAGATGATATTAACAGCTGGTTAGGACCTGGTCATGTGGCACTCTCACCTGTTTACCAGTTGTGACCCGCACTGCTGGCCTGTGTCTGGTTGCTTCAGAGAGCTGCTCACTGCCTCTGTTCTTCCAGCACAACATCTTGTTGCTGATGCCTCTGCCACTATCCGGCTGTCCTGTGCTGTCTAGCCTGGTTTTCAGATAGCTGCTGCAGTGTCATCTCAGGAATTCCACCTTTGATCCTCTCCAGCTGCTCTCTGCATTGGATCCTGGTCCATTGCTTATTGATGTGCCACCAACTCCAGACTCTTGTGGAAGGGACACTGCCTTCTTGTACATGCAGCCTTTGGTTTGGACTATTGGACAATGCGGGTACTATCTGCATTAGGAGAGCCAGTCATTGATGGCTTTACAACTGTTTCCTTCTCCACTCTCAATTTCTCCCTTTTAAATAAACCCTGTTGTAGCACCCTAAACCTGTGTTGCATGTTGCAGTTGTAAGTGCTTGGATGAGAGCCCATGCATGAATCATGACAAGGCCCAAGTTTTGCATGGTTCTACTTTGCGCATCTTTCTGTGTTTGAAGTTTTTTTTTTTTTTAATAGTTTATAATTTTCCCTCCTAAACTAAACTTGGTACTCTAAGTAAATCTTATGCTTGTCCCCCAGTGGATCTGACACAGTGTCTGACACCAACATATTTTTTTCAATGATAACCAACACCACCAAAACCTATGCTATTTTTACTTATCTTCTAATATCTTGACCTCCCACTGCCACCCAAACTCTGCCCTTGCCAAACACTGAAGTCTCTGGAGGTTCTGACTGCTCTGACTACACAGTCGTGTAGTCATTTGCATTTGTGATGTTTTTGCACCATAACATAAACTCTTTAGGAAATATCATTTATATCACCTTAATAACAAAATACATCAGTGAACAAAGACTCATTAATGAATAGTGCCATAGGTATATTTATAGACTACCTTCTCTGCCTTAGCTTAGGTTGTTAGACACTAATTTGTTGTATAGGGGCAGGAAACTTAAAAATCAAGTAGGATATGATCCTGTCTCAAGGGGATTGTAGTCCAGGCAGGGTAGACTGGTTACAATACAATATCAAATTTATTGTGACTGATGCAAGCAAAATGTTATGGGTACACACAAGAATGTGTGTGGTGGCTTTTTAGAGGATACAGTATTTAAATGAAGTCTTATCTGTGGCAGTGCAGCAGATGATACAACTTAGGCATGGATTTCATTAATAGTTTAAAATGGAATAGAGTTCAGTTTTCATACATCATGCCCACCCCTATAAACAAAATTGCCACAAATATTTTACATAGTTATTCACAATGCAGTGATTTGAAGACCTGTGAACTAATCAGTGCACAAGTCAAAGTTTAAATCTCATTCCAACTCTGAACTGTGTGTCCTTGAGAAAATTACTTGCCATTCTTCAGCATTATTCTCAAGTAAAATAAACTAACAACTAGCTATTATTTTGAGAAAAAATATATAAAGCCCTTTAAATGGTGCATATGCTTAGTGACTAATAGTTCTTTAATAAGTTGTAGATTTTTTTCCTAGCAAGTTTAAAAGCAGGGTATGTTATTGTCTGGAAAGTAACTTGTATATAAAACTTTTTTCAAGTAGTGTTTACTTTGCCTGTAAATTATATGGTAAGAGATATATGTTGTGTTCTTACAGCCCAATCCCTATGTTCTTTAATTCAGTTAGTAAATTATATATTATCTACAGATTTATGTAGCATCTACTTACATGATGAGATGTTAGCTGTTGGAGAAGATACTGATACGTCCATGTACATATACTTGCTTATAATGACATAAAGGGAATGTGAGTAGCAGTTAGATAACTACGATTCAAGGAAGTATGCAAGAATGATTTATGTATGATTAGGTCAATGAAGGCTATGATAGTTTCAGAAAAGTGAGTGACATCATAGGCATTAATGGAAAAAATTTTAAAGGAGATTGCAACTTACTTAGAAATTAAAGTTTGAATAGGTTTGAAAAAATAACATGAACAGGTCTGATTTTCAAGAGTCTTTTACAGAGAATGTATGGAATAAACTTTATAGTATCACGGTTAAATCAAGATCTTGGTGATCATAAGGAACTAGGTTAGAATCATGGTTCTACCACTCACTGGTTGTTTGACATTGAGCAAACTCTAAACTTCTTTCTTCACCCTTATGATATTTATATGCAAAATGGGAATTTGCAGGGCACCTACTTCATAGAGTTGTTGTGAGGATTGAATGTGATAATACATGAGAAGCACTTTGTTTATGCATGGTCTATGATAAATGTTTAATATATGGTAGTTACTCTTAATAAACAAAGGACTAGAGATAAAACACCATAAGTATAGCTGAAGTATAATAAGTTATGTCAAAATAGAAAAATCATATATAAGTGTAGATGGAAAATCTAGACAGGTCAGTAAATGCTTGTACATATGGATTTTAAATAAATAGTTAAGGAAATTAGAATCCATTTTAGAATGTGTTACTTTAATATTTCATCTACAGATAAAAATCATTCTGTTCTTTGCAAACCTTAGTAGTAAAGAGACAGACTTTGAAGAGGAAAACAGGTATTTCAGATATATATTAATATTGCAATATATTAAAAATTTAAAGGCTTTCTCCTTTCCTATACTCTACAAAATATTTGTAAGTTGTTCACTTTTAACTCTTTTCTACTAGATTGAGGGATTTTTCTGATCTTATAAATGTGGCAGTGTGAATGGATGATAATTATTTTCAAGTACTTAAGGCAGTGCTTGAAGTACTTTTTTCAAGTATTTAATATAGTACTAACTTGGGTCTTTGAAGACTATTCAATTAAATCCCCAAATTAAAATGCTATCAATATAATTGAGTAATTATAAGTATTTGGTGTTTATCAGTGGGACACTGTCTTAAAATTGTGAACTATACAACTGGTGGCTCCAACAACCCATCTGATCAAAACAGGAAATTGCAAAGTGATGTACTACAAAGTGATGTACTCTAAGTATATCACTTTGATACTGAAAAAAGTGGGAAAAAAGTATGCTAGAAATCCTCAGTGAGAGTCAATATTCTGTATACCAATTAGACATGGTAGCATGCATATATGTATACAGTTGTATGTGTTACACTCTTATTCAGGTAACTTGCATCTGACATAATGTATCATAAATGGAAGATTTAGCTATCAAGAATGTCCCTTGACTTTTTAAATAGTAGAATAGATAAATGTTTGATTATTTTTGATTAAATGAAAAAATACTCCAGTTCCTGGGACTCTTCATTCTTTACTCATACTCATCTAGGTAGATACTGATATAAATACATAAATTTGCAATCAATAACAAGCTAGGTTTTAGATTTCTTTGTTCTTTTGCTACTTCTTTGATTAGGAGATAACGTTATTTATTTGCGCTCTTTTTTGTTTCTTTTTTTTATTTAAAAATTTTAATTTATTTATATATAAATTTCACAACATTGTAATTCCAGGGGTTTACTCCCCACCATCCCCTCCCTCCCCCCCCTTTTCCTCCTGCTCAAAGTTGTACACTTCAGTTTGGTGCTTAGCTTATTTTGAATTTTCCTCAAGTCTTTTGTTTATTTTTTCACTATATCCCATATATTAGTGAAACCATTTGGTTTCTCTCTTTTTCTTTATGACTTGTTTCTGCTAATATGATTTCTTCTAAGTACATCCATGTTGTTATAAATTTGTCAAATTTGTCATTTTTGATTGATGAGCAATATTCCATTGTGTATATATACCACATTTTTTTCATCCAGTCATCTGTTTTGGGGCATTTAGGTTGCTTCCATGACCTTGCAATTATAAATTGTGCTGCAGTAAACATCCAAGCACAGGTGTCCCTTTGTACCCACATTGAGGTCTCTTTTGGGTAAATTCCCAAGAGAGCAATTGCTGGGTCAAATGTTAGTTCCATTTTCATTAACTTGAGGGTCCTCCACACAGCTTTCCATAGTGGTTGGACTAGCTTACATTCCCACCAGCAGTGTAGTAGTGTTCCTTTCTCTCTACATCCTCGCCAGCAATTCTTGTTGTCTGTTCTTTGGATGTGGGCCATTCTTACTGGTGTAAGGTGGCATCTCATTGTGGTTTTAATTTGTATTTCCCTTATTACTAGCAATGTTGAGCAATTTTTCATGTGCCTGTTGGCCATTTACATTTCCTCTTTGGAGAAGTGTCTTTTTAGTTCTCCCCATTTTTTGATTGGGCTTTTTGATTTGATTTTGTTTAGTTGTGTGAGTTCCTTATGGATCATCGTTATTAATCCCTTGTCACTCATGTGGAGGGCAAAAATTTTTTCCCATTCGGTTGGGAAAAAAATTTAGTTTTAGTTTTTTCTGTTGTCTCTTTTACTGTACAGAAGGTTTTTAGTTTGATGTAGTCCTATCTGTTTGTTTTCCTTCATTATTTGCCTTCTGTAGATGTTTCTAGAAAGGGATTTCTGAACTGTAATTCTTTTTTTGTTTGTTTCTTGATGTGGTCCAATATTGCTATATACTTATCTCTTACTACTTCTTTCATGGCATCCACAAATTTTGGATGGTTATTTCTACATTGTAATTCATCTCAATTTTTTTTCAAATTCTTCTTTGATTTCTTTATTAAACAAATAGTTATTCAGTGCAATGTTGCTAAATTTCCACATATTAGAGACTTTTCCTTTTGTGGTTGATTTCTAGTTTTATATAACCATGGTCAGAGAAGATGCTTGCTATTATTTCTGTTTTCATGAATCTGTTGACACATGTCTTATACCCCAACATGTGGTCAATCTTGGATTATGTCGTATGGTCACTTGAGAAAAAAATATTTGGTGCCATATATATAATGTCTATTAATTACATGTGTTCTAATGCATTGTTTAATGTCATTGTGTCATTGTTTATTTTCTCTTTAGTTTGTCTATTGGAGAAGTCAGGGTGCTAAAGTTCCCCACCACAAATGTTTTTTCTCAATATCACTTTTCAGAGCAGATATTATTTAAATGTATATGAAACCACAGAATTCCAAATAATCAAGGCAATCTTAAAAGAAAGAAAAATAGAGAAATAGCATTGTTTACAATTCCTGACTTCATCTAATACAAGGCTATAGTATTCAAAATATCATGGTATTATAATAATTATAGATCTACAACTCAGTGTAGTAGAATTGAGAATCCAGAAATAAACTCACATTTAAATGGGCAGTTACTCTTTGACAAAGGAAACAAGATTATGTAATGAATATGTTTCTTCAATAAATGGTCCTGGGAAAACCGACAGTCTTTCACATACACATAAAAAGTAAAATTATATAACTCACATAATATCCAAAAAATAATTCATAATGAATTAAATACTTGAATGCAATACCACAAACCATAAAATACACAGAAGGAATAGAGACAAAACATTCAGTCTTCAGGGATGTCATTGTGTACTAAACTCCAACACTGAAGAAAACAAAAGTTAATAAGTAAAAATTAATAAGTAAAACTTGATTCAACCCCATCAAGTTGAATCAAGAGGAACAAACTATTATTTTTTAAAAAAAGAACATTCTACTGAATGGTAGAAAATTTTTCTATGTTAAAAATCTGACAAGGGACTAGAAGATTTACAAAGAATCATACAATTCAACAAAAAGGACACTAAGAATACAATCCAAAAAGGACATAATAATGTAATAGACATTTCTCCAAAGAAGATATACAAATGACCAATAAGAATATGAAAAAATGTACAACATCATTTACTACCTGGGAAATGTAAATTGAAACCATAATGAGATAGCACCTCACTCCAGTGAGGAGTGTTTATGTTAAAATAACAAAACAAAAATAGAAACAACAAATATTTTAGAGCATGTAAAAAAAGGAAACTTCAGGAAATATGGTTTGGTAGAGCACCTGTGTAAGACAGTATGGAGATTATTCAAAGTATCAAAAATAGATAATTCATATGACCCATCAATACCATTTCCAACTATCTACCTAAAGAATAAAAATTCAGTAATTTTAAAGCCTATAATCACTCCTATATTTGTTTTAGAATACCCAAGTTATGGACACAACCTATAAGTCCACCAAAAGAGCAGTGGGTTAAGAAGAAATGGTATATACACACAACAGAATACTACTGAGCTATAAAAAGATGAACTCTTGTTATCTGCAAAATGGATGGAATTTAAGAGGATTATACTGAATGAAGTGAGTTTGAAGGAGAAGGGCTAATATTGCCTGCTATCACTCATATGTGGAATAGAGAGAGAAGCAAAAAAGTAACTGACTAAACCAAAATAAATCCCAGGGATATGACTGCAGAACTAAGGCTGCTAGGATGGGTAAATGTGGGAGCGGCAAGTGTTAAGAAGGTCCAATGGTCTAGAGTAAAGGAAAATGAGGGGTTTGATTGTGGGATGGTATATTAACATACGTCATAAGAGGTGTGAATTTATTTCCTTAACACACATATGGTATGGACTAATTCGTGGCAAAGGAAATAAAGCTATGTAGTAACAAATATCAAATAATAATTTGAAGAAACACATGCACTCCCAATTATCAAAACTTGAAATAGAGTTATATCAACTGATAATTGGAAAATATATGTTGTATACATACACAGTGGGTACCATTCAGTTACTTTTTTTGGAAAGATGAAATATTGCCATTTGCAACAATAAAGATGGAGTAGGAATTGTTTTCAATGAAATAAATCAGATACAGAAAGACAAACATGATTTCACTCATATGTGGTACGTAGAAAAACATTACATAAAACAAATAAACTTTAAGACTATAAGATCAACTACTGGTTACTAGAAAAGGGGGGAAAAGGTGAAGGATAGATTTTCACTTTTAGCAGTGATATTAGATCTACACCATAATTTTTAAGGATTCATACCCTGAGCTTACACAATTTTATAATGAAGTGTTACTTCAATTAAAAAAAAATCTGTCATGAATCTTCGTCCACATCTTGAATCAAACAATTTTTCATAATGTAGTTCATCTAAGTTTGTTTACAGTAATGACATAATCATTTATCTTCTTAGTATTTCTATAACTTTCCTGAATTATCAGTAAGACAACTGGCTTATTTCCTACTCAACCTATACCAAAATTATGCACCATGATTAATTTTTTAGTTGAATAAAACAGAGGCAAGTGTTGCTACTTAAAAATTTAGCTATAAGAACAAGATAAAAATTCAAGAATAATGTCATTTATTAAAAATTTGTTCTTACTTTCAAATAATCCTCTGGATAGAAACTTTTCTAAAATTGTTCCCCACCTCATGGCATAGTCATTCTTGAACACATTATCCTACTTTGCTTTCTTTATTTCATGTATCACAAAGTGTTAATAGTTTATTGTCTGCCTTCATCCAGCCTAGTAAAACCCATTAAAACTGGGATCTTATATATTTACCAACCTATTACCAGTTTCTAGCATAGTACCTGTTCCTTAGTAGAGACTCATTAATATTCAGTGTATATTGACCACTCTATAAATCATTATTAAACATTCATTAATATACAATATAAAGTAGGAATAGTTAAAGAAACGTAAAATATGTTCCCACAATTTTAACACTTACCATTTAAGCTGACAATTGCAATGAAGCATAAATGTAAATTACCTGAGTGAAAATTCAATATCTAAATCAGGAAATCAGCCTACAATCATAAAAAGGGGAGAGTGAAGAAGTGAATATATATATATATATATGTGAATGTATATATATTATATATATAATGTAATACTAAGAGGTTCCTATTTAACTTCAGGAAATAATAATTTTGTTGAAACTCATTATCTAAAGATGGAGCGTTCTCCATATTTTCTGAGTGTCAATTTTAAGTGCTGATAATTTAAGGCAGACTTGATTATATCTATAATATGTATTTATCACACAATATTATAATATTTGTAATACATTAATATATACGATTAACTATATTTTATCATTAACATTTTATAAGGAAAACATCTATTAATAATCCCTATTGCACTTTTTTCCTAGGGTTTAGAGAAAGAAAAGATTAATTTGTAGATTGTTCAAATGAAAACAGATCAAGGATCTCAATTATAAGAGTAACTTACTCATGTTTTAGTAGGACTTAGTAGCATTGATTTAGGCCTTACATATTCTAGTGCATGCCTGAATTTTGGGAAGACGTAGATTATTTTTGAATTTGGCACATTTATGTCCATGTTTTGGATACTGTAGCTAAAACAACCAGCAAATCAAAAGTTTACTGATAAAATGTATTTCTCAATTTTTCTTATTTTAGCAAAGTGCCTTTAGCATTAATGTTTATTGAATGTTGCAATGGTCACTAAGTACATGATGTATTTAAGTAGATTTCAGTTTCAGAGTCTAGATTTTCACTATTTAGGTTGTTTTTTCCTCCTGCAACTACATTCTATAACTTGTTCAACAATTTATGAGAGAATTAATTAAACAGGTTCATTGGTATTTCAGAGAACATCCTCTAAATTAACAAAGATTGACCAAAAATATACATCTGCATCAAACCACAGCACATTATGACTCAGTGCACTTACAAAGAAAAAAACACTGAATTTAATATTCAGCTTCCTTACAGGAAAACTGAAATACTCTCTGCCTGAAAGGCAATCATGTAATAAGTTACCAAATTAGTCAAAAACAGAAGTGATTTAAAGTCCTTTTTTAAAAATAAGGCATATGTTTTTTCTTGCAGTTTTAGGTTCCATTTCACTTATCCCAAAATTCATAGTTGTGGCCTGTTTGGTCATACAGTCAGCCTGGATGGCCTTGTCAAAGTTGCGTGTCAAAAGATGGGAGCTTTTCAGTGTTGGGCACTGATAGATGATTAGACAGATTGGGAGTATGTGCAATCTGGATGTTGCTGGAATAGGATTATGCTTCCACAAGCACTACAGAGTTTCTTTAAACACCTTTATTTCATTTGATATGACTTTGATCAGTGAGAATTCATTCTTTTAAAAATATGCTAAACAGGGGGGAAAAAAAACCTTTAAATGCCTGTCTGCTAATATTTTTGTGCTAGCATGGGTAGCCCATATTTTTTTCTCTTGATCATACATGATTATGACTATGTGCTAGGCACTCAATATTCTTTATTGGGCAAGTGTTCTTCATACACATTATGCATTTTGTCTTCATGAAAACTGTGCTTGTTTTGCAGGACACGTTTTTGGACACTGAATATCAGTAAGAGTATTTAAAAATGAATCCACAGATCTAAGCTTATAAAGTTTTTTTTTAACCTTATGAAGTTTAACATTCATCTTCATACCTGCCCTAATTACTATTAGTGGTCATTAATTGCTTATTTATTTTTAAATTATAATTATATGTTCCCTGTTTAAAACCTGTATTTTAAATTCATGAATTGTGTTACCATTATCATTCTCATCTTTATAATTAACCTGTCAAATGTATAACAAACATGTTACATCATCACTGTGGGAGTTTTAGTCATTCAGATGGTAATTTGTATTAAAAAAAAAACTTGTGGGGAGCTTCAAGAAATAATCTACAACATTGTTAGAATAAAGAAACAAATATCTGTTTCTATCTCAAGGTCAAGGGATGTGATATACGAAGACATGTATATGTTTACATAGGAACATGCACAATCTGCATTTCTTCGCTTATAATAAAAGTTAAAAGTCAATACATTTTTAAATAATCAGAGGTGTCATAAATATTCACTTTGCAAGATTTTCTCAATAGGTTGTCAGCCTGCTGAAGATTACTCTGCAGATACAGTGTTGCCTTACTTAAATATGGGTCTCTCAAGAGCAATAGAGACACACTGGAAAGGAGGAGGAGATGACATTTATATAAAATACAAAGACGTTTCTGCATTTTGCATCAGTGAACTGTGATCATCTTTTTTCATCTTAAAATATTTGGGAGGAGCTATTTTTTCCCATCTTTCCTTCAGTAGGGATTACCTGCATTTTAGAGGTCAATATGTAGAATATTAAAGTTCTAATATATACTTTTAATAAAGTCCCATTCCAAAAATATTAAAGTAGTTCTATTGTATTTCCCATTCCAGTTACTATATATAGACTGTCTAAAACTGTAAAATTGTTAAAAAAAGAAAAACCTGTAAAAAATAAAACTGTAAAACTAGCTGTAAATGGAGGGTATAAAAAATCTCCTAGAAGCCTCTGCATTTAAATAAATGACCAAATTTATGGCTATAAAGAAGTACTTAGTGTAGTACTTCCCAGGACAATCAAATACCACATTGCTTAAATTTATACATTGTCTCTAAGTCTAAAATTTAATTTAAATATTTGATTTTTTGGGTTTGATTTTAGGGTATTTCAATGACAAAGACTCTTTTCCACCTGAGATAGCAGGAGGATGAAAGGGATCTGGAAAGAAAGTTGTGAGGGTAACCAATGGACTATGGGTACTACAGAGATAGGTGTAGTGTGGAGACGTAAGTCTGAGTAGGTGTGGATCTATTCCCCTAAATCATATGTAATGTTATAAACCAACGTTGGCTCAATAAAAATAAAATAAATGAACATCTTATTTCTTGACTTAAAATAAATAATAAATTAAATTTAACTCTAATATGTGGTCATTTCCATGCAATCTCCTGCATACCAATCGCAATACTGTTTTATTTTCCCTTTATCATAGCAAGAATTTTCTTTGGCTTTACTAGCATACCATGAACATCTTTTCTTTGATTTTACTAG
The DNA here is from genome assembly GCA_004024945.1 of Uropsilus gracilis. Classification (NCBI taxonomy): domain Eukaryota; kingdom Metazoa; phylum Chordata; class Mammalia; order Eulipotyphla; family Talpidae; genus Uropsilus; species Uropsilus gracilis. The sequence goes on from PVHY01004538.1 coordinate 14,422, forward strand.
TATTCTGCATCCAAGAGTGCTTAGCCTTCTTGTGCATTTTGGTTAAAGGCACACAATGAATGAAAATTTCTAATTTATGAATCCCCTTTGAACTTAAAATATCTAGTTGAAGAACATACTGCCCAATGTACCCTCCATAAGTTTTCTTTGCAGATGTTCTCCTCTGAAGAAGTAGAGAAAGAATTACCACTATTTATCTCTGCTTCATTCTTAGGTGTTATGGAGAAGAAATGATGTTCTCCTCCACACATAGCCTTTGTCTCAATCACTTTTACTCTTAAGTCTGACAAGATTCCAATTAATATATTTTCTAATTATGCATACGAAGTGTACAATTTATTTAAGAAATTAATGCTAGATATGGGTCTGGTACAAAATCTCTGCTTTTTTATAGTCTTTAATCACTACATTTAGAGCTATTCCATCCCATGCCAGATCAGGGAAATGATGTGAACAAGTTCACTTTCCATATAGCAGTTAACAAGTCAATTTAATAAGATATTTTTCATAAAAATGAACTTAATGTATATGATGCACAATGTTAAAAGAACAATGATCACTTAACATTTTCAAACTCTACAGTTTGTATTAAATATAGGGAAATATTTCTGTTGTCTTGCAAATACATGTTAACACTAAGTACCTAGATATAAAATAAAATTATTTTACCCATTAGGTTTTTATTGTTGCTCCAGTTACATAAGTCTCTAAGTTGATAAGTTATAGGAATTCTAAATTATCTTGCCATCTTTATTCAGATTAGTTATGAACATTATTTCAAAAACATTATAAATTAATTTTTACTAGAAGCTGTTCAATATAGTCAGACCTTGATAATGAAATATCCTAAAAGTACACCTAGATATGTGTAGGATTCTCTTTCCAACTCCTTGTTGTTCCTTCTGTCCTTGTTTTAGTACCAATTCTTGCATATTTGAATGTTTATGAAATATCAATTTAAGAGTTAAGTACAGAAACTGATAGAATAAAGAAAATTTGAGTGACCATATCTCTTAACACTGGAAAATACCTAGAGAGATCATTCCATTTGTTCACATCTAATAAGAGGGTGCTTTGAAGGACCTTCACCTTCACTGAACAACGAATTTTCTATTCAAAGGCATGATTTTGTCAGCTTCTCTTTATTTTTTATAAAAGATAGACTAGAATTTGATATGTCCTTGAATCGATTTTGCAAGCAATTTTTTTCAGTGTTTCAGTACTTCTGGTGAATAATAATGAGAGGGTCTTCATATAAGAATATTGTGTCATTGTTGCCCTAGCTATATTAAATACTTCACATGGCCTTTCCAATTTAATGAGAGAATGTCTGCTGTTGTACAGCAAATTGCAATTCTGCTGATATATATTATGACCTTGGAAAGTTATTATTACTTCTCTTAACCTAACTTTGATCATCTGTAAAAATAGCCTACCTCATAATATGAGGATTAAGTGAAATAATAGATGCAAAGTGCCTAATAGACTGTCAGGTATTTAGTGGGAGCTCATTATTAGCACCAGATTTTCTAATATTGCCTTTCTACAAACCCACAACTTCTTTTACAAGGAAATATTTGCACTGATTTCTTTAGGGTCTCTCAGCAATTTATAACATATATTTGTGAGAAGACTGAGTGGAGTGAAAAAATAAAGTTCTGTTTGAAGTGCAGGATTTTAGCCAAAGTTTCTCAAGTTTAGCACAACTGACATACTGAGTTGGTTAAGTCTTTGTTGTGGAAGATGTTTAGCAGAATTTCTAGTCTCTACCCTTTAAATATCGGTGATATTACCCATCTAACATTCAGTTGTAACGATCACATTTTCTTGTAGACATTGCCAAATGTCACTTGCAAGATGATACCAGCCTTGATAAAAACTACTGACTAGAGTTACAAAAGGGTCAGAGACTTTAACCTTACTAATGCCATTGATTTCCATCGGATTTATGAGCCCAGACTGTGATTTCTTAAATTTCAGACTGTTATTTTTCTGTGTATACATGTGATTTAAAGATTTCTAAACTATTCTGAAACATTGTAATTAATGCATTACAGTGACATTTTAAATCAAAACTTTTCTTCTAAATTGAAGTGATAATTCAAAGCCATGTAACTTTGTTATGTTGTCTATTAGCTACACTCCTAGTCCAGGGAATTTACAAATACTGTTGTGTATTGTGTAGATGATTTTGTGGAAATATATATATATATATTTCCACAAAATCATCTACATTGTGTATATATATATATATATATATATATATATACACAAACACCATTTGAAAATAAACATTAAGGTATAGAATGTATAAAAAATTGCATTTTGTTTACACTTCAATAAAATAGTTAAAGACATAATCCAGAAGTGTGGATCTACCATAGTATAAAATGAAGGTACTTTATTTTCATTATAATAGTTATGTATCTTTAGTAAATGTCAAGTTTTCTTAAGGGCTATATAAACTATAACAATTCATAGGGGTGAAAAGAAAACTTAATACTAACCAAATAAAATAAAACGAAAGGATTAGTTATAATCATACTAAATCTTCTCTTAATCGTGCTGTGAGTTAGTGTAAATGTCAAGATTGCCTTCATCTTTTTATTAAAAAATAAAGAAATAATAGAATGAGAACAAAAGCAGGAAATAACAAGGGAGATTTTTGAAGATTATGAATCTATATCCTGACAATTCAAACATTTCAGTAAAGAGTAGGATAGCTGTCAAATTTATACAATCCAGAAAGTCAGACTATCTCACAGCAGCCTATCATTCAATTGCCCTCTATACAGGGTCCAGTTGAGTCAATGCAATATAATGAAGCATGTGTTTACTTTTGTGAAATATGCAGCAGTTTCAGATAAGATATTCAGATATGATAGTAACTTAGGCAGCTCTGGATACACTTAGGAACTTGTGCTAGCTGGTGGCTGCAGATGACAACTGAACAATTCTCTACTTAAACAGGCTAAGTCACCCTAAAGCAGAGAAAAGAGGAAAGGTTTTCTCCCTTTCCTTGAATCAAAGTAATTCTCTGAATATAGAAGTGATATTTTGACAGCCTTTATTTTGCACTCACCACCTTTCATCTTGTTACACTATCCTAAGGCAATAAGACAAGAGAAAGACATAAAAGAAATACAAGTAGGAAAAGAAGAAGTGAAGTTATAATTATATGCAGTTGATATTATAATCTATGTAGAGAACTCCCCAAAATTCTCAGAAAAACTTGAAACAATGAACCAGTTTAGTAAGGTAGCTGGCTGCAAAACCAACACACTAAAGTCATTAGTTTCTTATATGAAAAAAAAAAAAACAGAAGAAGAATAAATTAAAAAAAAACAACAACACTCCATTCACCCTTGCACCAAAGAAAATTAAATACCCGGGAATAAACTTAACAAAAGAACTGTAATCCAAAAAGACACCTGTACTTGCATGTTTATTGCAGTACTACTTACAATAGTCAGGATATGGAAACAACCCAAATGCCTCAAAATAGACAAATGGTTCAGAAAGCTGTGGTATATGTCCACGATGGAACATTATTCATCAATCAAAAAAGACAAACTTATGTCATTCACAAAAACATGGATGGAGCTAGAGGAATCATGCTAGCAAAAATAAGTCAGAAATAAAGAGAAATACTGGATGGTCTCATTTATATGAGGGACATAAGGAAAACAAACAAACAAACAAATGGACAAGAAAAAATTCTAACTAACTCAGCAGAATTGAAGCATGGAACATGGTTGGGGGACAAATCAGAGTGGGATGGACACAAAAGATCAAGAGGATGGTTCATGGGTGATAGAGTGGTGGGAGAACCCTGGGGTAGATAATGATGTAAAATAAAATTAATAAATAATAGTTAAAAATACAGATATTTAGAAAGAATTAAAACAAACAGGAGTCAGTGATGAATTGGATATAGAAATGAAGAAAAGAAATGAAGATATAAAAGATAGCAATGAGGTTTAAAATGTAAGTAGTGGCCGACTAGTGAAAAACCTCAAAAATTCAAAATAATTTATAATTCAATAGTTAAAAAACTTTTAATATGTGTAAAAATCACTGACTGAAGCTAGCAATATATAAAACTGGAGACATCTCAAGAACTGACAAAACAACATGGTACTGGAACATAAACACACACAGATCAGTGGTATCAATTGAAAATTCAGAAATAAAGTCACACACATGGTAAACTAATTTATGGCAAAGGATTGAAGAATATATATTGGAACAAGAGTAGTCTTTTCAATAAATGGTGCTAGGAAAACTGAACAGCTACATGCAAAAGAATGAAATTAGATGACTACCTCACACCATACACCAACTCAAAAATGGATAAAATACTTAAATATATAACATGAAACTATAAAATATATAGCAGAAAACATAGGCTAAATACTCGAGGATATATATTTCAGAAACTTCTTTGAAGACTCATTTCCAGAAACAAAGAAAATGAAGAAAAAAGATAAACAGCTGGGAATCATTAAACTGAAATGCCTTTGTATAGCAAAAGGGACAATGATCAAAATGAAGACTCCCAACTGAATGAGAGAAAGTGTTTGTTCACCATATGACAGATAAGGGGCTGATAGAAGAAATCTACACAAAGACCTTACATAACATAACAAAAACAAAGCAAAAAAACCCAATCAAAACCTGGGCGGGAGAACTAAAAAGATATTCTCCAAAGAAGAAATTCAAATGGCCAACAGGTATATGAAAAAAATCAAAATGTATCAGGGAATTAAAAATTAAAACCACAGTGAGATATCACCTCACTCCAGTGAGAATGGCCCACATTAAAAAAAAACAAAAACACAAACAACAGATACTGGAGAGACTGTGGACTGTGGAGATAAAGGACCATCTTACACTGCTGGTGGGAATATAAACTGGTCCAGCCACAGCCACTGTAGAAATCTGTGCAGAGCTTCCTCAGAACATTAAATATGGGTCTAACATATGATCCAGTGATTCCTAGGAATCTACCCAATGGACACAAAATTGTTAATTCAAAAGGAAACTTTCACTCCTATGCTTATTGCAACATATTTACAATAGCTAAGATATGGAAACAATTCAAATTCTGAAAAACAGATGAATGAATTAAAAAGTTGTTATATATTTATAAAATGGAATATTATTCAGTCATCAAAAGGCAAACTCATGCCATCTGCAGCCACATGATGGAGTTGGAGAGATTGTGCTAGCCAAAATTTGTCAGAAGGAAAAGATAAATACCAGATGGTCTCATTTAAAGGAGCAAAGTAGAGAAGCCAATCAAAAGGACAAGAAATAATCAAAAGTAATAAGCTAACCATAGAACTGAAGCACAAGGAAAAGAGTGTGGAGAGGGGTGGCTGCAAAAGTGGGGAGGGATGAACACAAGGGAAATTGGCAACTATTCATGGGTGATATAGTGGCAGAACAACTATGGGTATGACAATCATGTAAAAAAAGTTAACATAAACAAATTATTAAAGCTAAAAGAGATAGTAGGAGCCATATGAGATGACTAAAATCTGTTAATCATTTGCAAGAGTATTATATATTTACATATATAAATACATAATTCATTGTCAAGCTTGAAGTTTTTATAGTATTTCTGATAAAGACAATGTTTGGACTTAAACATTAAAGATCTTGCTATTAGAATCAGTGTTTTCAGAAATTTCTTGTAAGATTCTGATATTTAATTGTCTCAAATTTACTCTGTTATATTTCATCAGTTATAAGCAAATAGTGACAACTCTAAAAAAAATGAAGGGACAGTTTGAAATTATTGCTCCAGGTTTTTAGTGGCATTAAGGAGAACAGATTTTTGAAAATAAACACCTGTGAAAAAGAATTCTAAACCTATTGGATTTTTAAATTGTCTTTGTAGATTCATCTCCAATAAAATTTTTTTAAATGTAACAATGGGGACCACATCAAATTAAAAAGTTTCTGCAAAGCAAAAGAAACTATCACTGAAATAAAAGGACACCGTACTCAATGGAAGAAAATATTTGTGCACTATAAATCTCACAAGAGGCTGATATTGAGACATACAAAGAACTCATACAGCTTAACAACAACAATGAAACACAACCCAAGCAGAAAATGGTGAAACATGCTAAAGTGGCACTTCTTCAAAGATATGCAAATCACCAAGCACATGAAAAATGCTTACCATCATGTACTACCAGGAAAATGCAAATCAAAATCATAATGATACCACTTCACACATGGAGGAATGACCCATATCAAAAACAGGGCAGAAACAATTGTTGGCAAGGATGGTGGAAATACAGAATGGTCTAGTTCTATTGGAAAACATTATGAAGACGTTTCTATATATTAAAAGTAAAGCTAGCGAATGATCCCATAATTCCACTCCTAGATATCTATCTCAAAATTTAAAAAACACTATTTCTAGGGGATATATGTACTCATGTTCATCGCAACACCATTTTACAGCAGTTAAGTTATGGAAACAATGTCTGTGCCCAAAGACAGATGGATTGATTAAGAAGATGTAGTTTACATACATAAAAGAGTACTAGTCAGCTATAAAAACATAATGTCTTGTCATTAGTAACTACATGAATGGTATTGGAAGGGAATATGCTAAGTGAAATAAGTCAGGAGGAGGAAGGTAAATGCAGATGGTGTCAATATATGTGGACTAGAGATAAATAAGACAAAGTGTCAAACAAATGCAAACCAGTAACAGAACCTAGATACTTGACTGTAGAACTGACACTACCACTGGGGGAGGGAAAGGGATAAAAGCAAATTGGGGAAGGAGCACAAAGCACCTTGGTGGAGGACTTTGGGTGTCTTGTTTAGTGTGTATGGTTAGGTTATAGAACCTAAACAGAGTGATCCTACACTTCTAAATCACATAAAATGTTTTAGACCACTGTTACCTCAATAAAAACAAAGAAAATTCTCATACACAAGCACACACATGCACACACACACACATACACACACACATATATATATATATACTGATATATATATATACTGATATATATATATACTGATATATATGTACTGATATATATATATACATACTGAAATATATTTATGTATATATTATATATACATTGCTCCAACTCTTATAGAGGAATATGCAAGGTATCAAAACTTTAATAATTAAATGAATATTTATGAAATCCAAATCTTAACTTAGATATAGAATACTCTTAAAAATACGACAGATTCAATGCCCTTAAGGAAATAATTATGTTCTTCTATACCTGTCAACCAAATTTAAATAAGTATAATTTGAAGTAATAAACTGCATCATAGTTACAAAGAGAAAATTTTCTGGACAATTACTTTTTATGTTTGCCTTTCCTCATGCCAATTTCTCTCACAAAAATAACTTTTGAGAACAGGATCATTGTCAGATTAATCCAATTTTTATAAATCCTTCATCAAAATTCTAATAAAAAATTTATCACTTGTGGAAGTTTCTTGTAGATAATCACCCAAACCTCTTTTTTTAAATTTATATATAAATTTCACAACATTGTAATCCCAGGGGTTTACCCCCCTCTCCATCCCCCCCCCTTTCCCTCCTGCTCAAAGTTGTGCACTTCAGTTTGGTGCTTAGCTAATTTTGAATTTTCCTCAAATCTTTTGTTTATTTTTTCACTATATCCCATCTATTAGTGAAACCATTGGTTTCTGTTTTTTTTCTTTATGACTTGTTTCTGTTAATATGATTTCTTCTAAGTACATCCATGTTATTATATATTCGTCAAATTTGTCATTTTTGATTGATGAGTACTATTCCATTGTGTATATATACCACATTTTTTTTATTCAGTCATCTGTTTGGGGCATTTAGGTTGCTTCCATGACCTTGCAATTATAAATTTTACTGCAGTAAACATCTGAGCACAGGTGTCCCTTTGTACATTGAGGCCTCTTTTGGGTAGATTCCCAAGAGAGTAATTGCTGGGTCAAATGGAAGTTCCATTTTCATTAACTTGAGGGTCCTCCACATAGCTCAAAGCTCTTTTCATGCTAATTCTGTAGTAGATCTAGAAAACACTAATAAAAACATCTGAATAGTTTAAAGAAAAAAACGCTAGTAGTTTAGTGAACTGAAAGATAAAAATATAGAGATAATATTGCAAGTAACATTTATAAAACCCCCCACCACCATAGTTTCCCCTTAACAATGTTATCCTTTTACTAGAGTTTTTAAGGGTGGAATTATACAAATATACTGCCTTAATTAGCAGACAGCTCAGAACATAAATTCCAAAGTCAGGCTTCTCCTTAACCAAAATAAATAGTTCTCCAAAAAATCAGAATTTTAGACATTTGTCTGTATAATACATACTTGGGGAGTCTTCTCAGAGAGTACCAGACAAACACACTCCAACTTCCACCCACCACCCACACCACTCTATTTGTTCACATCAGAAATCTAGGAGAAAATAATTCTGCAAACAACAGCTATTATAAAAAAGCCAGTAGAATAGGGGCAATATCACAGTGACTATTGTGAATGCACTATGTAAAATTTTGGACAGGTTGACAATAGTCTTACAAAAATGGAGCAGAAAGAATCAGCAAGCACGTTTTTACCTACTGATTTAAGAGAGATTTCAGAATTCTGTGTTTTTTTATTTAATAAATACTTTATTATATAGATAATTATTTCACATCTTTATAATCCTGGGGCTCTCCCATCCCTGATCATTCCCTCCCTCACCCACCGCCCCACCTCCCAGGTTGTGAGCTTCATTTTGTTTTTCAGCTTGTTATGACTTTTCCTCCTGGCCTTTTGTTTGTTTTGCCTATGCCCCATATATTAGTGAAACCACTTAGATTCTGTCTTTTTCTTTCTGACTTGTTTTTGCTATGATTTCTTCTAGGTACATCCATGTTTGAGGATCCTCCATACTGCTTTCCACATCCATACCAGCACTTCTTGCTACCCGTTTTTTTTTGTTTTTTTTTTTTTTTAATATGGGCCATTCTTGCTGGTGTGAGGTGGTATCTCATTGTGGTTTTGATTTGCATTTCTTTGATTGCTAATGACATTGGGCAGTTTTTCCAGAATTGCATAATTTAAGTAATTTTACCAAAACTGCCTTTAATAGTGGTTCTATATGAAAGGTATAAAAAAGTGAGTACATATTAAGGAAAGAAAAATGTTTAAGAATGTGTAGAAATTTCTAGATTTGACTGTAAACAATATAAGTAATGAAAAAGCTAACAATAAATTTGTACCTATAAAATAAATATTAACTAAATGTGGATTTTTTTTCTAATCAAACTTTACTCATTTTTTTCTTTATACTATCTCCTCGTACAAGTAATCTTATTAAATGATGAATTCACTTTTTATAGTACTTGTTAAATTATATCACTTTGCACAATCTATTGCAAATGTCTACTTTTTTAAAGATGGCACATAGGTAGAATGTAGACTTCATAGTGATGAATTTTCAGTACATTTTTTCAATTATTGTACAGGTTTGGGACAAAGTAAACAACTCTATAGTCAAATAGTTGTTCTAATTTACTTGGTAAGAAATAGCTGGATTATAAATACCTTTCCTAGCTACTGAAAAGCTTAATTGATGACTAATAAAGCTTTATTGATGACCAGTGGAGTAATCAATAAATACAAATAAATCAACAGATATAACAAAATCTTCAAAAATATTCAGGAGATGATACTCTCCAAAGGGAATACAAAATTATGATAATTTTATATTTCTTTTTACAAGACTATATATATCTAATGAAAAACTTTTAACTATCTCAAAGAACTTTATTTTAAGTAATATATTATTGATTAAAAGATATTTAGTACTTGATACACAAAAAACATCTGGTCCTTGAATAATGCTTAAGTCAATGTGATTTCATTATAACATTGATGAGGGAAAAAAAGAATCAATTCTTGACCAGTCTCTGTGGAACTTCACATTCTCCACATGTCCATTTGGGTTTTCTCTGGGTACTCTGGTTTTCTCCCAAATTCCAAAAGATGTTTACATTAGGCTAATTGTTATCTAAATTGTTCCCATCTGAATGAATGTGGATGTATACAGTATGTACTAAGATAGAATAAGCTCCAGGCACTTGCAAACCTGAAATGGGAAAAGTGGATTGAGAATTGAATGAAGGAGGACAAATCACTGTTGATTATTTGAAGTATTCTGGGTCTTCATTTAGAAGCTTAGTGATGTCTGTGTGACGAGAAATATGCTGGTGTGATTGAACTCTTATTTATATGAATTACTCAGTGATAGAACTGGTTTCATCACACCTCATTTCCCTTAAACTTGTAATTTCCAAGAATCTGTTGGTGACATCAAATGCGGATTTATTATAGTAAGTTTCTGGGTAACATATTTTGTTCCAGAGAAGCTTTCTTAAAAGAATATCTATAAACCAGAATAGAAAAACCACAGCTCTCTTTTCACATTTAAGGATTTACACTGTACAAATTCCAACTTGGTTTTCACTTAATTTCATTAAAAATGAAAGGTTTAATAGTCTATTATTTACAGAGTAAAATGAAATATGTTTTAATTTTATAGATTTTTGCGATAAGCCCAATTTACAATTGGCTTTTCTTATTTTTTTTAAAAATTAAACTGTCAAAATATGATTGATATATAAATGAAATATGTTTGATTGATATATAAATGGAACCTTCATACATCTTTAAATAATTTTTTCTACCTAAAGTATCTTCCTTTTGTTCTAGCACTTTGTTTTCAATTCTTAACTGGGAATGCCCAAGTGAAATCTTCCCAAGTTTCATAGCCAAATTGAAGGTGGAAGGTGAGCTTTTCAGAATTAGTTTCCAGTATTATGGTTTCCTTTAGAATATGAACTTTGCATATCCTGCTTGTATATCATTATCACACTGACCAGCTAATGGTATAGGAGATTGGATTAGCTTTTTATAGATATCTATCAGGATACAGACTGGGATTTTCTATTTTGATTAAATCCTTGTTATTATCTTGCTTTCTTATAATTTACCTCTTTCTTTTAAAAACATAAAGATAATTTTCAAATTGGAATAATTGTAATTCAGTTTATTAGCATTTTATTGTTTCATGAAAATGGCTAGTTAGGGAAAAGGCAAGGTAGACCCAAAATAATTTTTTCAAACTGAAATCGCTGTCCAAATCACAATACTAAATAAATACTATAACATTCAATTAAGAAGCCTTCATTCAAATTCTTTGCTAATATTTCATCAGAACAATTGTCAGTGTATAAAAGTAGTTGCAATGTGTACAATTGTAATCATGGTATCCTTCATATTATCTTCATCATGCATGTGTAATTCATTCTTGTACAAAACATAATTAGAATGCAGTATAATTCAGCTTTCCTGAAACACTGCTATTTCGCAAAATTCACACAGTCAAATCATAGGTGCTGCCAAAAAAAGGAGGAAAAAAAAGGAAGAAAGAAAAAAAAAGAATTAGGTGATTACTAGTTGTAAACTGCACGACCACCACCTAATTCATCACAAATCCTAGCATCTTTTTTTTTTTTTGAATCCTAGCATCTTAATGTGTTTTCCTACTCTATAACCAAAAGGTGGCACTGTTCCATTTATTATGAGGCTAGCATATACTCCATAGTACTGTAGACAATCTGTAAGGCTCTCCACTGGAACTAGTAAGGAGTGCATCATTAACCATTTTGCTTCACAGGCCCTGCTATCAAGAAGATCATACCAGCAGCTACTCTGACATAACTCATTAAGAAACTGTGCTGTAAATAAGAATTTCGTAGAAAAGGCTAACAGCAAGTTAAGCTCTCTTACCTTTGATGGACACTAACCTGCTGAGGGGTAGAAATGAAATGAATTACTATTTGTATCACAAAAGATGAAGATATTGTCCCAAGTTTGGAGAATGCTACAACTAAGATTCAGCAGCATTTGATTCACTTTTCTTTCCAAACCCCATGCAAATAAGATGTCTTCCCATCTTATTTAACTAAACAAATATTTAGTTATTTAACCATTCAGGCAATCTTGAGCACACCTTAGGCAGCTATCAGAAATTGTCTCCACTGACCTCAGAGGTTCTCAAAAGCGAGAGGTATCCAAATTTCTGAAACAAATTAGCCAAATTAAAACAAAAAACTCAAAAAATATATGTCTGGAGGCTTACCCAATATCTCATTGGTATTAAACAACATTTCTTTATGGCTTAAATCAAAGGAGACAAAGAAAATTTTTATACAAATATAGGAGAGAGCAGTGAAAAGTTCCCATTACCTACACTGTCAGCTACATGGGATAGATACAGGGTTTGTCTAACTACTTCTTAAGAAAAATATGATGGCTATGAATAAATAAGAAGCACCTCCGAAAAGACTATGCTCTATCAAATACGAAAGCATACTAAATTTAATAGTATTATACCTTAACAGCTTGTATTTGTTAGATTTTCTCCATCACATAGATCCACTTCACATTTTAAACTTGGTTATACCAAATGATGGCAACAGACTTGTTTACACAATAAAGCTGTATTTAGTCTTTATTTTCCTCTCAATAATTATACTCTGAGCTCAAAACAAAATAGGATAAATACCTAGGTAATTTTAGATAAATACAAAAATAATGTAAAGACTGAATCAGTTGTAAAATTGTACTTTTCAGTTCTTCATATTACATTCTGGCAGCAGAAACATGACCTTTTAATTCAATGGCATAACACAGATGAAATGGCTAGCATTGTCAGGAATGAGACTCAAAGTTGGAATTCTCTAATTATTGAACCTTACAGCAGAGCACCTGCCTACCCTCCAGCTTGCCTCAACACAAATCCCAATGCACAGGCCTTTGTTGATCATTCAATTCTCTTAGTAGCCAGTGCTGTTCTTTGCTGGACACAGAGGAGGATGCTTTCGGAAATCCCTTTTTGTGCAGATTGCAACTACACACATTAGGAACAGATAAAAGTTTATCTATTATGAAAATGAGACTTCAGGATTATTTTATGTTGTTGTGATAGTTTGCGCTCCTGTCATTCACAGCAACACCAATAGAGCTGGACGGGATTATACAAGGCAAAATTAGAAGAAGGAAAAAAAAGATAAATACTGGATGGTCTCGCTTGGATGTGGGATATAGAGAAATCAGACAAAGGGACAAGACAAAGTTAAACTAGCAAGATGATAAAGAACTGAAGCATAGTGCAAGGAAGCAAGAATGAGAGAGGGAAACAAGAGGGATGAGCACAAGGGATCATGGACTCATGGGTGATACTGTGGTGGGAGAAATTTGGGGTAACAATGATGTAAGAAAAATATATATAAGCAATTAAAAATAGGTACTAATGACTACTTTCTTTCCTCTTTAAGAATTAATAACTGAAATCAAAATTTTAGACAATGGTGGAGGAAAACACAAGATATACAAAGGCTGGTACTTAGAGGTGACAAGGGAGTTTTCATATAAACACCTAGAGCATCCCCATTCCAATAGTACATTATTTATTACCTTGCATATCTGTTGTTTATATGCTATTTTGTACATACTTTGTGCAAATCGAACATGTGGAATTTTGGTTTTTACAATTTTCTAGTGGTCAAGGAGTAGGCACTGCTCAAGAAGAACTGCTCAAGAAGACCAAGAGGAGGTTCAGCAATGGCAACTAGAAAATACATTTAAGAGAACTAAACTAATCAACTACAACAGCTTAGCTCTCATCGTTCTTGCTCCCACCAGGCGGCAGATACTGCAAAACCCATGTGTGCACAATTTTCATATACTGATGGCTTTCATGTGAACAGAAATTTACTTCAAGTAATAATTCTAACCCAAAATGAGTTGTTGAAATAATAGTAATGAAGCAATACCACTCTGAAGTAAATTAGTTATAGTCTTTATGGAATTGCATACACACATGTAATTAAAAACAAAATAAACATAATAGCACCTTATGAGCACCCATTTTATGTGTGAGGTGACACTCAATAACTTCTTATTTTGCTCTTGTCATTTTCTCAGACTGGAATGTTTTGTCTTTCATATTCACCTATCATATTTTGCTATTTGTCTATATCTGCCATACTAATTTAATCCTCAGCCTCTTTGTGACAATTTTTACATGGCTCGCTAAGCCACATTTTGAGATTTATAATTTCATTTTTAAATATAGCGTATATTGCCAGTAAATACTAATAGTGTTCTGTATACAGAAGTATTTTAATAATTTGTTGATTACTGCTGCTATTGACTCAGTTTCTCTTTATTAACTGGGGTTTTAATGACATCTAGAATAAACTTAGTAACATAAACATCTCTCTAAAGAAAAAAGGAACTTGTCTAAAACAGCATAAAACTTCAGCTAGTTTAATAAAATGTTAAAAATTAAAATAAGCTTTGGGCAGAGGATATGTACATATCAGAGATGAAGACTAAAAATACAATTATAGATATTGCATGTGTCTGCTAGGTAAACCTGGCATAAGATGCAATGTACCCCCTAAATGATTCCTACACAATTAATAGGTAAAAAGACAATGGTAAAATTTAGAAAACAAGGCACTTCTGAGGTTGATTTATTAAACTCATGCTATCAAATTGATGTGGTCTGAAAAAACTGCTAATATTTCAAGCAAATGCAAGTATATGCATATTTTTTCAAACCAAATTTAAATAGCATGAATCTGATTAGTTGGTAAAATTCATTTATACCAACTTACTAGTTAAAATTACTGTTTGGTTTTTAAGACAAGGCTAAATAAAGGTGAAAATCCATGCAACCTTTTAGCTAAGGACAGTTGCTATTTTATGAAATGAAATATAGGTGACCTTTCAGAGAGAATAGGAGCATTGACTATAACACCATAGTTTCTGCTGTAATGTAAGAGTTTTAAGGTACATTAATACTATTCATGTCATAAACCATAAAGGTAACTTTTTTGTAGATAATTAAGTCGTATATGCTTGCAGGAAATTTAATAATTTTCATTACAAATAATTTTTAATTTTTTAAATAGATGTCACTATATTGTTTAAATTTTTCATTTTGTTTTAAGCCAAAATTTTTTCCTCTACTATATTGTATAATTTTTATTAATTAGAATAAGAAATTCATAATCAAAATCATAACAATAGTGGATAATTTTGGACAACAGATTTCTACCCTAAGTTAGAACTCATTAGTTGCATTGCTTATAGTATGACATTAAAAAGAAACACATCATGAGTGAAATTCCCATATATGACTGGTGGTTTCATTTCATGTTCTTATTATAAAAGTAAACCCTTATAGTTTACTAATCAACTAATAATTTACTTATAAACTAGTGTGCCACAGATCATTGTGTAACAGAGAAATCTCTCTAACATGGATAGATTCTAGTTTTTCTGCCCTACATGATAGATGGAGCTAGAAGAATAGAACACTTAGAGGGACATGAAGGAAACATGTGGAGTAGAGAGATATGTGAAGGAGGTACAATTGCTTCTGACCTTTAGACTTGCACCAAGGATTTGGGAAAATTGGAAGAGTCATGCGGGGTCAAAATACATAGAGATTTTAGATACTTTAGATACGTGGGTGAGTGATGTTTGTGGGGAGGTTGACAATGGCAGCCTCTCTCTTGATTTGGGTTTTGATTTGAATCATTTCCTTCCAGACTTGCCTGCTACCCTCTGCCCTTTTCCTATGGGTCCCCTCCTGAAGGTGCCTTAGATTTGTGACAAACTTTCGGTCCTTAGTGGTCACACTTTGGGTCAACCTGATAGGGTGTGCCCCCCCTTCCTGTTTAAGATTGCAGATTTTAAGGACAGCTATGCTAAAATGGGAAAATGACCTTAGCTGAAATTTCCCTTTAGGGGATGTAGGGGAAGAAAGAAGTGAAATGGTTAAGGTGAAACAGGTTTTTTGGAAGGTGGGAAATCAGGGCATATAAAGGGTGTGCAAACAAAGAGAGGGATTTGATTTGATTGGGATTTTAATATGGAGAGGGGATAGAGAGAGAGGTTTAATGGAGGAGAGATGGGAATCAGCCATCTTGTGGGGATGTGAGCCATGTGAGCTTGGCCATGTGGCCACCGGGGGCCTGCAACCCTTGGCTGGCCCAGACTGGCAGCATGTGTGTTGCATGCAGTTAAGGAGTTTGCAGATTTAAACTCCGTGTTGGAGTTTGTTTTGCTGAGTTTAATTTGTATCTAAAAGAGGCCATGCAAAAGTTAGGCCTGAGAAGAAAATGAACTTTGCTGGTTTGGCACCATGGAGTTTCTGCTACCTAAAGGTGACAAGGAGAAGACAGCGTGGAAGACAAGGAGGAGCAGTCAAAGAAACATGTCTTTAAGCATCTGGAGATGGACTCTGTCTGGACATTGGTGAGATGTTCAGGACTGAGAGACTGAGGATTTTAGGGCAATTTGGGAAAGGACTTTGGACAATACTGAGAAAGGTTTTAAACAATGTTAAAGTATTTTGAGTTTTACATGTTTTTTTTTGGTAGTTATTAGGATAATTAAAAACTACTTTGTTAGAAATAAATTAGTCTGCACTTATAGTCTTGCATTGGTTTGGTATTTTGCTTGAGAAGGCTGGGGATGGTGGTAAAAACCCACAGTGAAAATAAACTGTGTTTTAAAGTTTTTTTTTTTTTAGGTCTGAAAGAGGAAAAGAAAGTAGAGAGAAGCTGGTAGCTGTTGTTTGCATATCAATGGTAAAGGTGATCAGTAAAAATGCTAATAAAGAGTGTGTAGCCTGCTTTGTAAAAAAAAACGCAGGCAGATAGGTGTAGACAGTTAAAGTTAAAATCAGAAAGTCTTCTTTTACCCTGTTTCAAACCCTGTTTGGCTGGGTTATTTAACCATATGGGGATGGGTACCTTCGGGTGTTTCTTTGGGAAACTATACCCTTTCTCTTCTTTATGAACAATCATTCTATTAAAGCCCTTTCACACTATGTTTATAATTCGTCTTTATACAATGAACTTTAGAATTCATTTAAGTGTGCAACTTTTGGGGGCCTGGGGTACCTCTCAGTCTGCCCACGAACACTAAGGCACAAAGGATGAAAATTATTTTTGTTGAAGTGATGGGAACATTCTAACATGCTATATGTGCGGACAGAGTATTATCAGAGAGTTGTGCAGGAGAAAAGGACAAAATTCAATACATACATATGGAGAATTTACATGGTTGTACATTCCAAAGAATAATGGAATGAATCTGAAACCTGGTGAAAAGCAGCAAATCAAATTCACAAGGGAAAAGCCATTATTTTATACTGGCACTCTCGGGTCCTTCCCAACCTGTGCACCAGCAGTTGCAAGACAAACCCTTTATGGAAACAAAACAGTTTATTTACAAAAGAGGAGAAAAGAAGCAAGAGTCACTGAGGACATGAGTGTGTCCCCTTGTTTTTCTTACCACAGTGCAATCTCGAACCTCTGAAAGTCCTAAGCAAAGCTGTACAGGTTGCCAGAGCCCATGGACAAAGTGGCTTCTGCCTTCTGACCAAGCCCTGAAGCAGGGTTTTTGAATAAAAAAAAAAAATGTGTTGACAAAGTGATGACTTCCAGTGGCTTCTTGTTGTCATTAGAAATTTCAAAATGAAACAAAAGATCAAAGATTGGGTCTGCCACTCCCAACCTGAGGCAGGTAACTGACCCAAAGTCCAGTTTCTTCAGCAAACTGCTCTCTCATCAGAGATAAACATTTTCCAAGTATTTCCATGCCAGCTTATCTTCATAAGCAGCTTTTCCAGCAAATGTAGTTTCCAAGTCAGCTTACAGTTACAAAATTTCTCCAGCAAAACACTTTCATCAGGGGTCCAAGTCAGTCTTTATTTTCAATCAGCAAGTTTCCCTAGGCTGTTGCTGTCCAGACCAGAGCAAGAGCTGGCAATTTTCTGGGCCACAGTCAGTCAGTAGCTGTGGGGCCCCAAGGCAACAATCGTCATACAACTCCTTCCTGTTCTTGAAGGTCATTTATCATTTCCTGCCAGACTCCACCCAGAGTGCCCCTTCCTACATTACTCTCCAGGCACATAATAATTCAGGCACTAAAGGTCTCCTTCTATTTAGCTGAGTCACCCCTTAACAGACCAGAGCAACTTCCTCTCAGTTTTTCTACGGAAAGAAAGAGGAGACTTTACAAGACTAAAGCGTTTGGGGGTAACTCGTCTTCACTGTGAGGATAAAGATGAGATTCTTAGACTTTTGCTTTTTCTGGCTTTGACTGGTAACCAGATACTGTTGGGAGTATGGGTCACCTGTCACCACTGAAGGGCAATAAAGCAGATATAGGAATTGAATCTTTAAGGTGCACTTTAATCAGATAGCTTGCAACCTGGAATATGGGGGGGTTAACATCATAAAGAAACCACCTTAACATTTTATTTCCAACTGGCTTTTTATAGTGAGTTGAACAAAGGCAATTCAGTAAGAGACAGGCCTTTGCTGATGTCCAACCACTAGAACATATCACCTCCTGGATGCCTGGCTTCACACACTCAAGGTGTTGAGGCTGGTTTTCTGATAGTGCTGACTCCTGTATTCCTCCAGAGTCTTTGGGCTGACAATGAACTCAAAATAAATAGGTCATTAACAATGGGTGTGTGAAGATTTACTACTCTACCATGAATAGTATATTGTTTGACCACGTTTACCATTCCTGTGTTCCTCCAGAAGTGTCTTTGGGCTGGCAATTAACTCAGAGTAGATTGTCATAAACAATATGTATGTACAGATTTACAACTCCACCCTGCATAGTGTCTTGTCCTACCACCTCCTCTTTCCAAGCCCTTTTTGAAGGAGACACAAAAAAGGAGATAATGTGGAGGAAAGACATGCAGAGACTTATTTTGTCACTCTTCAAGTGTAGATAAGCACCATTTCTAATGGTAAGGAATGATTCATTACTTAACCAGAGAAAAGTTTATTTGCAGTGCTTGTAATTGCTGCTGCTGATAAGCACATTTTATCTATGTACATACCCAATAATAACACAATGAGTCTCTCTGAGTGATTGTCTTGTCTTATTTATATCATAAAGTATGTGCTCAAAAAGAAGAACTGATTATATTTTTTTGGTAAATTATCAGTAAATTATTTAGAGTGAATTACACAAATAGTAATAAGGCATATTACTTTAGATTGAGATTGAGGTGATTTTTTTCCAGGGAATTCTCACTTTAGAAGCAATGAGCTTTTCTCCGTGAAATGGAAGTAGTATATGACAGTCTCTGAAGCCACAAAAACATATTGTCCACAACTAGATGTACTGTCCTTTCAGTCTTAGTATGCTACCAGAAATGGATAGAGGTGTCCTGAAGAAGATATGGTGGGACATTGAAAACTACCCTCACTCACTTTGTCATTTTGCTATATTTCAGTTAAGCTACACACATCGTGAATACAAGAATGCTATCACTTCAGTTTATAAAATAAGCAAATATAAACTCAGTAGCCTTAAAAATCAGTGACATCTCAAATGATGTCAAACTGTGGACAATGATCACTGGAAGGAGCTTTTGAAGAAAAGCTTAATTTAGAGGGTGGTAGAATGGACTGTTAAGTAGTGCAAGAATTTTGGAACTATGAAATTTTATTATTAATTCTGAACATTTTTGTTATTTATTATGTAACATATATTTTTATGCTGCATAGATTGAAATGAAATAAGCAAAACAGTTGACATAATCCGTATCAAAGAAAGAGGCAAACTCACTCGGATTCCTCCCAATACCACAGAATAGTACACCTGAAAAATGAACAAATCCACCTTTTTATCTCCTTGAAAATATAGGGCACATTTATGTGAGTTCAAGTTATTTTATTTTGTCTCCATTTATGTTAAATACAAAAGATAATTTGCCAGATTGCTTACTTTCATAACAGAAAAAAAAATGCACTGCTTTCAAACTTTATGAACTTGAATACATTTCTAGTTCAATAAATAAATTAATTTAGGTCACATTTCTAATTATAGCAGACCAAGTTCACAATAATTTTTCCCCATTATCATCATTACAAATATTTTTAAATGAATTAAAAATGAATTACTTCCATCCTTGTTTTGCAGAATATTTTGTGTACATGCATGGACTAAAAGCTTAAAGAATTATTTTCTACTGTGTTGAAAGACAAAGATATGTTTTTAATCATTGATATTCTATGCAGCATAAGATAGGTTATAGGAAGGCACACAAATGAATCATAGTACCTTGCTTGAATCTTGGTGTTGATGACTTTCTTTTCCTTTTTGTGAGTATAATTGTACTATTTTCTAAAGGTAGTTTGTGTTTCCTTGCTAGCACTACTAGGTCTGTATTTATCACACAGTCATTAATATCCTGGATTCTGAATCCTCATTAGAATTGTGTTTATATGGGTGGCATGCATGAAATCAATGTGCATGTGAATTGAGATGCTAAAGATGAAACTGTAACTTGATTTACTTATTTTTCTTTTGGAATCAGAATCTAAGAAGAATCTCATTACACAAATTTTTAGTCTATCATTACATTGTGTCATAAAGATATATATTTATAAGCAACTATATCTCTGCCTGTGTTGCCAATAGATATACTACCTCAACATCACTACACATGTTTAACCAAGCACCTTCTTTCCAACCATTTATCAGGCTAAAAATCTCTTTTCTTAATTAGATGGTATGAGATTATAGTAAAGGTTTCTATTGCTTCTGGATACCTTATAGAGTTGGCCTGACATCCATGATGTTAGATTTGTAACTTCAAAGGCCTGTTGCATAATCTTTTGAAATACTAATTTAAAAAATGGGGTATTGGTCAATAACTTCAAATAAAAGTATTGCTAGATGATATGTTGATTATTCATGAAGCAAGCGTTTCTTGCTATAATACCATCAGAGCTAATTGATCACAACAACTCTCAACTGTGTACCTGAATTTATCAGGATTTTAAATGTTAAATGGATTAGTGGAGGTGATATCTCCCTGAAAATACCTGAAATTTAAGACTTGTACATGTTTGGGACAACTTGATGCTTCCTTCCTGAAGGCAATCGCATGCACTAATAACATCCAACATTATCATTGGAGCACTTTTTTTCTTCAAATCTTCATAATCAGCCTAATGAGAAAGTATATCTCGCCCAATTTAAAGGCTTCTATCTTTTGATTAAAGAAAAGCAAGGGGAAATTATTTATTCAATGAAATCAGAGAATAAATTTTTCAATATTTCCCCAACTAGCTATAAATAGCCTGAGATTATACACATTTGCTGTATATTTTTATTCCTTTGATCATACTAAGTTGCATGACCCATTGGACAGCTTACTATCCAAAATGAAATGTTTCTATTAAGAATGACTTTTGAATATTGAGTTTCATCAAATAGAGAGAAAATTACAGCTATTTATGCCACTATCATTATCAAAGGAACAAGAATTTTCACAAATGTGGGCAGTAAGCAAAATGGAATACTCAATATTTGCTATTTTGTAAGTATTCCTGTCCTTAAAATGAATTATGGTGGACTGCTGGAACCAAAAGGATCCATAAAAGGAAAAAAAAAATCGGTTTTTAAATGGAATGTGTTTTCTGCTATTGTTGTCAGGAGAGGGGCACCGGGTCTTTCAACTAAAAATCCTTTTGCCCACGTTTTCCAAACCAGAGAAAAACCCTAACCTTGCAATCTAATTACAAAAGGCAAAAGCCCTCATCAACCCTTAAGCTACTACATAAGACTAGTTACCTTTGTTATTCAAACACCTGCAACTTGTCTGCCTCCAGGCCCTCTCACAACACAAAGGGGAAGGGGGACTTTAAATCTACCCATCTCTAGAGACTGATTTGCAACCCTTCCGGGAAGCCATAGCTCTGCATGGTCTTGGTGGGGCAATGGCTAGTATAAGTGTGCGTTCCAGTACCCCAGGGTCTCCTACACATGCAAGCAGTGGATCGAATGCTAGTCGAAGGGGAAATGAACTCCATGATGTCGATTTGAACACTTTCATATCAGAAGAAATGGCCCTCCACTTGGACAAAGGTGGAACTAGAAAGCGTACCTCAGCCCAGTGTGGCGATGTCATTACAGACTCACCAACCCATAAACGCAACAGAGTGATCTAAACCGCAAATGTTTTCACACCCACCATGCTGCTTGAAAGCCACTTGATCCTCAACACATACTATTATTGCAAAGGAAACAGGAGGCCATCTTCCCTTGTTCGCTGTTTCAGACATGTGAATTCTATAGTGGTTGCCACAAAAGGAAGTTCTCTATATTTTCAGTAGATGCCTCTTGTAACTCTGGCTTTCTTAAAACTATAATCCTAGCAGAGGACATCAGAAATTGTGTAATCGTTAGCAGGATCATCATGGGCAAATATATATCGGTTCCAAGGCGAAAAGTGACCTTAACTGTATTTATTCTCAAAGGGAAAGGAAATATCAGATGTTTATTTGGTTATAGCATCCCCACCCCCCCACCCCACCCCCTTTTTTTAAGTTTTGGGTCCATTTCCTGCTATGTTGAGTATTTTGCTTCAGCAGTATTGCTAGTTTCCTAACGTCTGTAAAGCACGGTGTGGCTTACTCATCGGTCTGCAGGCTTCCAGTTCACAGCGGCAACGCGCTGCGCCCTCGCTGTGCGTGGCCGTGTGTGACCCCTGGTTATTCACTGCGCCAGGTTTTCAGTTTCCAAAGCAGTGGCTAAATCTGGTGATTGTGTAATGTAAAGAGGTGCTATGTTGGTCAGGCAGTTAATACTTAACACCGAGTCAATGCACAGAACTTACCGGATTCACTTTGTGTGTGATAGTGCTCTAAAAGTAGCAATATTATTAAATTGCCCCAGGTGAACCCTGTAGGCTTAAAATACTCAGTTTTTCAGAGAAGTACTGCTTCCCATTCACGGCGCTGTCCTTGGGGTGCCTGTGAACAGGTAGCCTGCAAGCCGCCTCCGCAGAGAGGCCTGCTCGCTAAGAAAGGGCTTCAGTGGTTCAGGCTTAGTTAGGGGAGGGAGGGTGTTAGGGTCCTAGTCTTTCTTAATGGTTTACATTAGTCATGAAAGGCCCTACTTGGTGTATTTCCCATTGCAATGTGGGAGATAAAAAGGTCTTTCATCTGCTGAGGATGTGACCACAATTGAAATAACAAATCCCAGCTCTCCAGTCCCTCTTCTAAAAAGCCCTGTTTGGAATCTCATTCTAGAAAGGGTGGAATCGCATGGATTCTCTAGATGTTACATAGACCTAAAGAAACATTCTCAGTTGAGTCCTCTTTTGAGGGAGATATAAGGCCTGTTGTAGCTACAGTGTTTTAGAGCATGTTTCATCTTCATTTTTAATACCTTGATGAATGATAGACTTTAGATGAACTGATGTCAGCCTGCCAGGTACTGTAATTTATTCTATCATATATTATAGATTAAGTAGGACAGTGAAAATGTTTCCTTGCAATCTTGTAGTCCAGTATCAGTTACTTCCTGTTTTTTATCCTTAAAAGACCATTGCAAATCAGTGTAAGGGTTTTTCCAGTAATTACAGCACTTTGTTAAAACTTTGCTAAATTAACCATAATATTCATCAACTGAGGGGATGTGAGCAGAATGTTAGAAACGTGGTGTGAACTGAAGTCTGTGTTCATGATATCTAGAGCTCTTATTTAAGAAGTCATCACCATACTGAACCTAGGAATGGAAGTGAGGTAGTTCTAAATTTTTGCAAAAGTGCATCATTTTTTGTTTGAAATATAATAGCAGGAAGAATTATAGCAATCTGTCATTTTACCTGAAAACAGACAAGCCTATGTATTATGATACTTTCAAGCTTCTTTTCAGAATATACCAAGAACCGCATTTGGAGTTAGCTTTGTTTTTCTATTGTTGTAAATTTAGATTCCAGAGTTAGGCTCTGGTGGGTGACGCATTGCTCATGAGTGGCCAGAACTCTTCCTGCAGGATGTTGAGATGGAGGAGCGCATATTTAATCTCCCCTTTATGCTTTGGTTCTAGTTCCTCTTTCCAAGTTGAATAACATTTTTTTTGGGTTTTTGCATTAGTTGGTGCTCTGAAGCTAATCTCAGTACTCTTTACTCTTGATTTTCAAACTTTGATAAAATATGTGCCATTTTCTTTGGTAAGAGAAAGCAGGTCTTAATGTCTGCCAGAACACAGTTTATATGCCTTATTAGCTCCATTAAACTTTTTAAAAACTTTAAAAATAAATAAATAAATCTACCACTTTAGGGGTTCTTCAACTCCTGTTATATAATTTTAAAACCTGACCAAATTCTTAAAGTGATCAAACTATTACTAAACAAGACAGTGATTACCTAAATATGTACTCAAGACAAACATATAAAACCCCAGTTGCCTCAATATATATGCTACAAAATAAACATAAAAAAAACAATTACCCCACCATTTTCCTTAGCCCATGGTCATCTCACCACACGTCCAATTAATCTGAGTTCCAAAAGCATGTGTTCCAAATGCAGGGCATCCTTCTTTTCCTCCTTTGGCTTGTTTTGACTTCCTCCGAACATGAGATCCAGGACCAGGACGTTATGTCTTCCTTTTCTCTTTCAGCATTTCTCCAACTTTAGGCAGTAGAAAAACTCCAAGACACAGGAACCAACTTCAGGTCCATATCCTCAGTCCTCATTTGCTGTTTGCAACTTCTCCAAAAACATTTGATTAAACCAGAGAAGACAAACTCCAGCAGGAAGTTCTAATCTGCAAACTCTTTAGATTTCTGCAGACACACTCATTTTATGCATGTTAAAGTCATGAGTTCACTTGCCCAGGAAAAGGCCAAAGGTCATGGGCCCCAGGCCATCTTGACCATGTGACCCAGTTCACATCTTTCTCCAAAAATGGCTGAATCCCCTTCTTCTACCTTCTAAGCTCTTTTGTATCTTTTTTCGTTGTTTCTCTTGCACATCTGAGAACAGGGCCTTGTCAATCATCCCATATTATAAGAACCGTGTTCTCTTTCCTCCTCCCCTTCTATAATTTTTAAAGAAAACTGTGAATTCTGATGAAGACTAGCACCACACCTTGGCATGCATTTCTTGAAAATTACAATTCTAAAGCAACATGAAAATAACTCCTTTTTCCTAGTTGTTATCAATGCGTAGCATTAGCTATCTAATGGCAAATGCCCTCCAACACTATGGTAATTATTTATATTTTATAAAAGTATTATGAGTCATTTAAAATTATCCCTAGACCATGAGCTTTTTTAAGCAATTGGAGAAAAGAAATGGACTTGAAGTGCCCTAAGACCATCATCAATGTCTTCCAAGAATATGAACATGGACAGAAATGGGTTATATTGGGTGAATGAGAGACAAAATGACTTTTTTGCTTACAATGCTCAGTGTGGTAGTTTGACAGTGTAATCAGTATACAAGGAATGATTTACACCATTCTCCTGAGCATTCACAAATGAGGGGATGAGTAACTTTGGGTATTTTATTGGGATACTGTTATCCTATTTTCTCTTTATGCAGACTGTCCTATTAAATTTCTTTCACACTAATAGAATGTTTTGTTTTATGAGAGTATGGTAAAACCCATCCAAACTGTGCAGATTTGAGGGCACCTCGGTCTTACCACTAATAGCAGTTCTTCTTCCCTGGATCAAAAATATTAAAGATAATAAGCCAAAACTCTATGCAAAAGACTCTCAATAAATTAGAGGAAAAATACTCATAACTAATTGGGCAATTTTTAAAAGAAATAAATCAATTTCAAGAAACTTGAAACTAATAATTTTACATTCTTTTAAGTCAGTGTGAAATCAGATGGGAAAATGGGCAAAATGGGGATGCTTAACCAAACTTTCTAAGGGGAGCAATTGGCCTTTTAAAGCCAGTCACACATCAGGTTTTCTCCAGCCCACTTATGCAGTAGCAAAACCACATAAACTTTAAGAGGGAGGCAAAAACAAATTTAATCATTACAAAGCAAATTAGACAAGAGTAGAACCCCTTTGGTAATCTTACCACACAGTCCAGTCTCTGGTTCAAAGAACAGCAGCCATGTGCACCCACAAAATGGTGGCTGCCCCACCTTAAGCTGGATGAAGGAGTTAACATGGCGCCGCCACTCCTTCTTCAAGGATACAGGTACAGTCACTCCAAATCAGAAGAAGCCAAGATGGTATTGTCAGTTCTTCTACATAAATAGGAGATTCAAATCTTACAAGGGAAACCAGGATGACACCATCAATCCTTCTCCAAAAGTCAAAGCTCCAGCATTCTTTCAGCTCCAATTCCAAAGTGGCCCTGCATCAGCAAAACTCACTTGATACAACAATACAGCAAGCACTTCAGATGTCTCATGTTAAAAACAGCAACACAAGAAATTCTCTTCAGTTCTCTGGAGGACTTTCAAGCTTCTCAGTTTCAAAGTTAAACCAAATTTTCAAGTACTAAATTTCCAAGTTAGCTTCTACAAGTTGAAGTTTCTCCAACATGCTTCTCTGGGCTCATTGCCCAGGGAAGGGCCCTATTGCTGCACATAGCCGAGGGAGTCCTGTGGCTTTGAAGCCTCCCTGTTCCTTTGCTCTCTGCCTCTTTCTTCCTTGTTCTCTGTCTTTTCCCTCCTTTCCATGTGTTTTCCTCCATCCCCTCCCTCATCTCTTAATCCTCTTTTCTCAAAAAAAAAAAAAAAAAAAAAGGCTTAGCTTCTCTACTCCAAGTCTCCACCTACCAGAATACAATGGTTGCCATTCTAATGCAGATGCTGGGGACCACAGCTCCCCAATTTCACTACAGCCCCATAACAAGTGTAAAGTTTATGTATCTATTTTAATAGTCTTAAACACCTAGTTACTTAATCAAACACTGACTAGGTGCTACCAGGAAGGTCTTATTGAGATGAGGGTAACATCTACAATCAGTTGATTTTAATAAAGGAGACATCATTGATAGAGAGTGTAGAAGTCATCCAATTAGTGTAAGGTATTACAAGAAAAAAAGTAAATAAGTAAAGAAATCATGCAACTCAAAAATTAAATGAATAAATAAAAAGAAAACAGCTTAATTTTAAAAATGGACAGAAGAATTAAGTAGGTATTTCCTCAAGACATACATACCAGTAGTAATCAAACATTTGAATAAATGTTCATGGATTCTACCCACCACATGGCAGAAGAGAGAGAGAGAGAGAGAGAGAGAGAGAGAGAGAGAGAGAGAGCATGCTCTGGATCACTCTCTTTGTAAAAAAAGAAAGAAAAGAAAGAAAGGAATAAAATATTTGTTCATAGGAAGAGTCAGATGCACAAATCCCATTTGGAGAATTCCAGAGTTCCGGGAACTTCCCCACTAAATTTGGAGGCTGCTGAGGGGAAGGAATAGAAATATACAAAAGGGAGCATATTGGGCCAGGGATAAAACACCCAAGCCATAATGGGGGCAATTCAGGATATTGTAAAATTATTTGGAGAAACTGCTAATAAATTAGCAGACAGACATAGCATCCAAGGCAATGCGAAACCTGTGGGTACAGACCCAGTAAAATGGGAAGTCCAACACCAGTTGGTCTGAACTCCAAAAGTTCCCTTCCTCCCACTCTTAGAAGGGAACAAAGAAACCAAGCCAGCCTCCCTAAAAAGGCCAACAACAAAGAGAAGATCTTGTGAGATAACTCACAAATCCTGTGGGAAAAGAAAAAAATGGCATGCAGATATTTCAGCCCTTCAGAAACAGAGAGATGGGAAGCAGCAACAGCCATTGCTGATGTCAATGAGATAAGTCTACATCTAAAGGAATTATAAGAAGAAGAAATGCTTCCAAAAACCAGTAGAAGGAAAGAAATAATAAAATTTCCAACAAAAATAAATGAAATAGAAAACAAAAATTTCAAAATATCTGTGAAACAGAGGTGGTTCTTTGGAAAAAACCATACAAACCATTAACTAGACTTAAGAGAGAAAATCCAAAAGATAAATTATAACAGGTAATGCAGAAAAATTAGGATTATAAGAACCTACTATGAACATTTCTATACAAAGAAATTAAACAAGGTAGAGGTAATGGCTATCTTTATACACACATGCAACTGATATCAGGGGCAAATTGGGCAAAAGCCTCTAACCAACAAGTCAAAGGAAAAAAGCAGCACTTTTAAAATATGGCTTCTGCTGTCCAGATTTTTTTACATTTTTGCTACCTGGGCATCACAGTTTGCCAGTCACATTGCAATTTAAACAACAGGGTTTTCTTAAAAAAGAAAATTAAAAAGAAAACAAAAAATCCTTAATGCCAGAAATGGCCAGTTATTTTACCCCAATTACAGTTTAGTCGAAAAGTCCTAAACACTTGTCCAGGATGATGGATGTCCTTTTCCAAACCTGAGGCAGCACTCTGTAAAATCCACTCTCTCATTCCCTCTTTTCTTTGCTTCTCTCTTCAGCATTCCAAGCTGCTCAGCTTCTCCAAGTTTTTTTTTTCAACTCTCCCACCATGACTCCTCACTACTGCCAGCTCACTCTTCCAGGGGGCTTATGCCCAACCTGACCACTTGTTCTCCTCTTTACTGGCCAATTATTCTCATGTCTCTCACACTTTTCTATGTTTTTTTTTCCTGGGCTGCTTCCAGCCTCTTCCTTTTTGTGTGACTTTTTGTGCTTCTCATTTCTTCTTGTGGGGCTTTCTCTCAGACCCCACCCACCAGGATAGTATGGTACTCGATATAATTTTCAATTACGTCACTAGCAGAGGGCCCAATTGTTAATTCAGTTGAGTCACCCTATATCACAATTTTCCAAGACTGAACTGTGATGAAGTAGACAGCTTAAGTATTCGAATCACAACTGCTGAAATTAAAAGACTAACAAGAAGTCTCCCAAATGATCAGAACCAGATGACATCTCTAGTGAATTCTACAAAATCTTCAAAGCAGGTCTAATACATATCCTATACAAATTCTTCAAAAATCTTAAAGGGTGTAAGAATTCCCAATATATTATATGAGGCCAACATTACCTTGACAACAAAACCAAGAAAAAAGAAAGACCACCACTAGAACCATTATAATAATTTTAATAAACATAGATGAAAAACCCTCAACAAAATCTTAACAAATTACAGCAATATATCAAGAGTACCATGAACCATTATGAAGTAGGCTTCATTCCAGGTATATAAAGCTGGTTCAACATATAAAAATTAAATCAATGTTATTCACCAGATCAACAAAAAGGAAGACAAAAACAACATAATAATATCAATAGGCACCAAAAAAGCATCTGATAAGATTGAAGATCCATCTATGCTAATGCTCAGAAAATGGGAATAAATGGGACTTATTTAAACAATGTAAAAGCCATAGATGACAAATCAAAAGCCAATATCATACTCAATGGTGAAAAGTTAAAAGCATTCCCAGTAAGGAACAAGGCAAATGTATTATTATCACTATTGTACAATATAGTATTAGATATTCTACCTGAGGCAATAAGGCAGGAAAAGACATAAAAGAAATCCAAATTACAAGAGTTGTGAAAGTCACTACTTTCGAATGACAGGTTAATAAAAGAAACCAAAGGATTCTACAAAAAGAATTTCTAAAACTAATAAATGAAATACAGTAAAATGGATGGATATAAAATCATTATACAAAAAGCACATGTGTATATTCAGACAATGTGCCAGAAAAAAAGGAAATAAGGAATATAATCCCATTTACAATCACACCAAAAAGAATGAAATTTCTGGGAGTAAACTTAGTGAAAGAGGTGAAGGACCTCTATATTGTAAACTATAAAATGTTAAAATAAATAAAATCAGACACAAAAGAAGACACAAAAAATGGAAAGATATCCCATGCTCATTATTTGGGAGAATTAACATTAAAAGGTCAGATTGCTCAAAACAATTTACATATTCAACAACAATACCTATCAAAATACCAATGGTTGCTTTTAGCAAAATAACAATTATCATATTTATGTGAAAACACAAAAATGTCCAAGATAGATAAAACAGTTCTCAGAATAAAGAAGAAAACAGATTATTATAATTTCTGACTTCTGACTTCAAACTATAATACACAGCAACAGTAATCAAAATATGATACTACAGTTGTGGGTTTGACCCCCTTTAGGCATGTCTTCATCCTTCCCACATCCTTCCCACACTAGGTCAGGGCACTCATGGGAGGATTGCTGTCACTGTGAAACCAGGTGAAAAGAAATGGAAGGCTTTCTAACTTGAACTCAGAATACCTGCCTGCTTTTCCCTAGGAAGCAGACTCAAAGCAGTTAATTAGCATTTACACTGTCCACCTACTTGTTGTATGCAAAAATCAGCTACCAGTTTTTCTCAGCTCTCTCCCTCTTTCATACCTAAAAAAAACAAAAACAAAAACAAAAATTAAAAACTGCAGTTTAAACTTAACACTAGTTTGCCTCAATTTATCCTCTTTCAAACTCTCTAGGCTTTTTTCACCATCCCCAGCCTTTTCATTATAATTTCAAACCAGAACAAGACTTTCAGAGTGCAGACTAATTTATTACTAAGCAAAGTGATTTCCTATTTACCACAGAATAAACCATATAAGTAAAACTTAAATTACTTCAACATTGTCTGAAACCTTTCTCAACATTGTCCAACGTCCTTTCCACAGATTGTTCAAAAACCCTCATTCTCTTAGTCCTGATCATCTCACCAATGTCCAGTCAGTCAAAGATCATCTCCACATGTTAGAAGACATCTTCTTTTGGCATATTCCAACTCTTCCATGCTATCTTCTTGTCCTCCTCCATGTAGTAAAAAAAAGCTCCACAGCACCAGAACCAGCAAAGTTCATTGTCTTCTCAGACCTAACATACATGATCTCTCCAAAAATACCTAAGTCAAACTCAGGGGGCATGGAGTTCAAATCTTCAAATCTCTAACCTCTCTAGCTTTCAGCAGGCACACTCAGCTTATGTTTACTAAGAGCCATGAGTTACCAGGCTGGGACAACACCTGGCCTGAAGCTCCTCATGGCCTCATGGCCTGGCTTCCATCTTTCCTCCCAAAATGGCTGATCCTCTTTTTTTTTTTATTTTTATTTTTTTTTGTTCCAATCCTCTTTATATATTCTCTCATTTCTGTTTTCCCGCCTTCCAGAAACAGCTCCTGAGTTATCACATTACCTGCATCTTTCTAAAAGGATATTTTAATCAAGGCCATTCTCAAGTCTAACTCATTCTTTTTAACATTTGCATTTCTAAAGCAAGAGACAATAGCACCAAAAACTAAGTGACCCCTATTATTTCAATGACTAGCACTGCCCATATGGGGTCCCCACTTCAACTGCTCTTTGGCAGGGCCCATTGTTTCACAGACTGGGGCATGTGCTGATTCTTGAGGCACTGGTGTATCATCCCTGGATTGGTTGTCTTTAGTACCAGAGTTGAGGTTTTCTGATACTGAACAAGTCCCTCCACTGTCCAGGCGTTGGTGTGTGCCAGCTCCCAAAGCACTATTGTTTAGACCTAAGATAAGGAACCTATATAGGAAGGCAACTTAGGGTCACAGATGTTGGATGAGGCCTTGTGAAGCCAAACTGTAAATTGTGCTTTTTTTTAAATGCTGGATTAACATTTTAATATTTCATAAGAATTTTAGGCAGTTTTATCACTGAAACATGTATTTTCATTTACATTTATCAAAATATGCACTTTCTCTATGACTCAGTAATATGTCTCAGTTATTTATCCTCATTTTCTCATATGTAAGAAACCCAAGTACCTTAATAAATTTGAAATTTTGACCAATACAAAACATCTCTTTTTTTAAGATATAGTTCTTGAGACTTGAGTTCATCTTTTTTTGAAAGAAATGTTACATTTTGCATGACAGAAGCAAACAAACAAAGTTACTAGGAGGATAAAAGAATAACAAGAATCATTTCATTTTATTTTAATTTTTCAATATTTTAAAAATGTATTTATATATAAATTTCACATCTTTGTAATTCCAGGGATTCACCCCCCCAACCTCCCCATCATTTCCCCCTCCCCCCCTGCCCCAAGTTGTGTGCTTCAGTTCAGTGTTTAGCTTGTTTTGACTTTTCCTCGTGGCTTTGGTTTATTTTTTCCTATATCCCATATATTAGTGAAACTATTTGGTTTCTGTCTTTTTCTTTTTGACATGTTTCTGCTAATATGATTTCTTCTAAGTATATCCATGTTATCTTAAAATCAATCTAATTTGTCATTTTTAATTGATGAGTAATATTCCATGGTGTATATATACTACATCAAACTAAAAAGCTCCTGTACAGCAAAAGAGACAACAGAGAAAACAAAAAGAAGCCCAACAGAATGGGAACAAAGTTTTGCCCTCCACAAGAGTGATATGGATTTAATAACTAAGATCCACAATTAACTCACACAACTAAACAAAAGCAAAACAAGAAGCCCAATCAAAAAATGGGGAGAATTAAAAAGACACTTCTTTAAAAAAGAAATACAATAGGCCAACAGGCACATGAAAAATTGCTCAATGTCACTAGCAATAAGGGAAATGCAAATCAAAACTACAATGAGATACCACCTTACACCAGTAAAAATGGCCCACATCCAAAAAAAAAAAAAAAAAAAAAAAACGGGCAACAACAAGTGCTGGTGAGGATGTGGAGAGAAAGGAACACTCTAACACTGCTGGTGGGAATGTAAACTGCTTCAACCACTATGGAAAGGTATGTGGAGGACCTCAAATTAATGAAAATGGAACTTTTTGACCCAGCAATTCCTCTTTTGGGAATCTATCCAAAAGAAACCTCAATGTGGGTACAAAGGGACACCAGTGCTCAGTTGTTTACTGAAGCACTATTTATAATTGCAAGGACTTGGAAGCAACCTAAATGCTTCAAAACAGATAACTGCATTTCATTTTATTTTAGATAATTTACTCTATGACTCAGGAAAATCCAGATCACATCTAAAAGCATGAATATTCAATACAGCATTTTGCTGTGATACTGTTCTAAGTGGGGCTGACCCAAACCCAAACCAAACCAACAAAAAAAACCCATGCAGTCAGTTATAATAACATCACTTTTTAAAGAGCCTTTCAGATTCAACTATAAATTATGTCCATTCTTAAGTATATTTTAAAGCATAGTATGTCCTTTATTTTTCATCTGGGAAATCGTTTAATCAATATTATTTTATGTTTTCTTTCTTTTCACTAAGGAAATGAATTTTATGGTAAAATTCCTTGCAAAACTTAAAAGAAAGTGAAACAAAGTCAAAGTTATTAGCAAGTAGGCAGACACTAGTGCAAAAATTATTTTTGAAATACGTCTAGTCCTAGTAAAATGAGAAGGACATTACTTCTTATTTTTATCCTCTAGAGAACCTAAGGAAAACATGAATATATATTTTTTAAATTATAAGTAAATTATTGTTTACTTGGAATGTTCATTAGGTTTTCAACTCTTGTTATGGTATGAGGGGGAGTAGTCTTTTTACTAAAAATTCTTTTGTCCACTTTTCTTAAACCAGAGAAAAACCTTAACCAATTGAGATTGGGCAAAAACCTTTGTTAACCCTTAACATCTACCACACACTAGTTTGTTTTGTCACTCAATACCTAGTGCTTGCTCTCAGCCCTCTCTTTCAAGTCAAAAGGTGCGGGGGGGGGGCACTTTAAAATGGATCTTTAATGGTTCATTGGTGCCCACAACTCTTGCTATGTGATTTCCAAGCCAGATCAAACTCTTAAAGTGATTAAACTAAACTATTACTAAACAAGAAAGTAATTACCTATATATATATGTATATATGTATATATATATATATATATATACTACAAGATAAACATGAAAAACCCAGTTACATCACCATTGTCTAAAACTGTCTTTAGACCCTGATCACCTCATCACAATGTCCAATTAATCTGAGTTCCAAAAGCATATGTTCCAAACATGCAGGGCATCCTTTTATTCCTTTGACATGTTTCGGCTTTTTCCAAACACGAGATACAGGATGTAATGTCTTCTTTTTCTCTTTTGGTGTTCTACCCTTGGACCATGTTCACTGCCTTTTGAAAAGCATTTGAATGAAACTAGGTATGACAAACTCCAACACAGAATTCAAATCTCCAAACACTTTAAACTCCTTCAGCATATACACTCAGCCTGTGCATGCTTAGGCCATGAGTTGTCCAGCCTGGGTTCAAGGCCATGGGCCCAGGTTGCCTGGGTCATGTTGCCAGTCTCACATTCACCTCCAAAAATGGCTGAACACTTATCTCCTTCTTCTAAATCTCTTTTATACCATTTTTGCCTTGTTTTCTCATTCTTTCCTGGAGGGAGTCTTGTCAATAATCTTAGATGACAAAACCTTTGTTTTCCTTCCTGCTCCCTTTCTATCCTTCTTAAGGAAACTATGAATTCTAATGAAGGCTAGTGCCACCCCATGCCATGTCCTTGAAATGTATAATTTTAAAGCAATAGGGAAGAAACTCCTTTTTCTTAGTTATTATCAATACATAGCAACATCTATGTTAATGGTAGTTACCCTCTAACAGTTATGTCAAAATATTTCAAATTTTTATTCTATATATATGATAGAGGGTGCTACCCCCCTCCCCATTGTCTCCTGTTTAAGATTGCAGGTTTCAAGGGCAGGTATGCTAAAATGTGAGAATGACCTTAGTTGGAATTTCCCTTCAGGGAGATGCAGGGGGGAGGAAGAAGTGAAATGGTCCAGGTGTGGTTCCTGGAAGGTGGGAAATCAGTGTATATAAAGGGTGTGAAAACAAAGAGAAGGATCGGATCTAATATGGAGGTCAGATAGAGAGATTCATGGAGGAGAGTGATTTGGTTTCAGCCATTTTGTAAGATGGAAAAGTGAACCATGTGAGCTTGGCCATGTGGCCACCGGGGGCCTGCAACCCTTGGCTGACCTGGGCTAGCCGCATGGGTGCTCAAGGCAGTTAAGAAGTTTGCAGATTTGAACTCCGCGTTGGAATTTGTTTTGATGAGTTTAACTTGTGTCTGAAGAGGCTGTGCAAAAGTCAGGCCTGAAAAGAAAGTGAACTTTGCTGGGTCCCCTACCATGAAGTTTCTTCAATGACAAGGAGAAGACAACAAGGAGAAGATGACATGGAGGTGCTGAAGCATGCCAAAGGGACACGTCTTCAAGCATCTGGAGATGAACTGACTGATTTTGGTGAAATGATCAGGACTGAGAGACTGAGGACTTTTGGGCAATCTGAGGAAAGGACTTTGGACAATGCTGAGAAAGGTTTTGTACAATGTAAAAGTAATCAGAGATTTCCTTACATGTTTCTTTTGTAGTTAATAGGATAATTAGGAAATCACTTTGTTAGAAATAAATTAGTCTGCACTGATAGTCTTGCATTGGTTTGGTATTTTGGTTGTGAAGCCTGGGGATGGTGGAAAGAACCCACGAGTTTAAAAGAAGGTAAACTGAGGCAAACTATTGCAAAGTTTAAACTCTGCTTCTAAATTTTTCTTCTGCAGTTTTTGGAACTGGGAGCTGAGAAGCAGCTGGCTGGCCTTTGCATATCAATGGTAAAGGTAGACAATGAAAACACCAATGAACAGCTTGCAGACTGCTTTGTACAGAGAAGCAGGCAGAGGTACTCAAGGTTAAGGTAAAGGTTAAAGGCACATGTACTGCTTGTAGCCTGCTTCGTAGGGGGAAGCAGGTAAAGATGTGTGATTCAAGTTTATGTCAGAAAGTTTTTCTCTTTTATACGGTTTCATATATACATGTTTAGAAAATACTACATAATTTACTAAATATTTACTCACTTGATAATTCTGGGTGGTCCTACAGAAGTTAACACAATTAGAGTCTGACTTTCTAAGTTGTCTCCTCCTAAGTCAGCTTAGGTAATAGAAATAGTTTCTCCTGACCCACCTTGTGGATTTACCCTTTAAATATCTCCTCTTAACTTAAAGAATACAAGCTACATTCTCCTTTCCAGCTCTGATTCCCTCATGCATTAGTCTCTCTAATAAAGCATTAGCTGGTTCAACTGCAACTAGCGATCTCTTGTGAATTCTTTCCCTAGAGGATAAATTTCTCATTCTTTTTGTGTCAGGGTCTAAAACAGCCTGCTATGTAAGAGGATTCACTATTATCTCCCTTTGCCATCAGAGAGCCTGCCTATCAATTATATTTCCTCATTTTCAACATCTCTTATGCCAGTATTTTTTAAAACAAGATATGAAGTCTTTTCAAATTTAAAAAACAAAGTAAAGGATTCGAAATATAAGAATCTGTAAAATTATATACTTATAAAATACATATATATTAGAGCATTTGTGATGTATTGCAAACCCCAGTCATAATTTTTCTGTAATTGGTACAACTCTCTTGTTTTGCTCACTCTAAACAGAATCATTTTTGTTGAAAATATCAGTCAAGATGTAGACCTGCATATTTTTTATTGCAAGTGAGACCTGGCAGTATAGAAAATGGTATGGTGACCAGGAGCATGGGGACAAAGAAAGCAAATTCCAATGGGGATTAACTAGCTCAGCCTACAAGCACTAAATTCAAAATAGCTAAACAAGCACCATTGATGTAAGAAAAATGAGGAGCTAATGGAGCATTTCTAGGCAGAGACAATACCATTTCTAAAAGCTGAAAACTGACACTGAGCCTGGCACAGTGCATCAGTCAATCAGTGACTGATGGGGGTTCTTGCTATAATTAAGAAAGGTATAAAATCCCTGAAATTTAAAGCCATTTTGAACGTCCTTGTTCCTCCCTGGCCAACAGGTCAGAGATTCTCATTATATCCTGTTCTTCTTTTCTTTGTTATAACCCTTCACTCAAATCTGTTCTGAATAAATTTTCCTGTTTCCTCTTGTTTGCCTGTGTCATCAAACTTTCCTCTGTGGTTTCATCAGACAAAAAAAAAACAAAAGCAGAAACAAAGATGATGAAATTTAGGAAATGCAAATGATAAAAAAAAAAACCAACAACAAAGCTAACTCCAATGCAATTAAAAAATTAATGAAAGGAATCTGTAGTCTCAATTACTGGCTACTTGGAACTAAATTTGTTTAAGCAAATTTTGATCTATTGCTTAAAATTATATCATATATAATACATTAATCTGGCAGTTACCCTCTAACAATTATGTCAAAATAAGTCTTCCAAATTGTTATTCTATATATGTATGTTTAGAAGATACTACATAATTTATTAAATATTTACTCACTTGATAATTCTGCATGGCCCTACAGAAGTTAACACAATAAGAGTCTGACTTTCTAAGTTGTCTCCTCCTAAGTCAGCTTAGGTAATAAAAATTGTTATACATATCTATCTATCCATCTATCATCTATCTATCTATCTATCTATCTATCATTGTTATACATACCTATCTATCGATTGATTGATTAATAGATAGTTATGTATAACAATTTATATATATGATATATATACCATATATACCAGATAATGATTTTTATATTTGGATTTTACACTAAGACTGTCAGCATATGCAATACAGAAGCAAGCTGAGTTTGTACAACAGAGCATTAGAGATTAGAGAGCCACATAGATAGAAAACTCCATAGATTATAGAAGGCCTCCCCATTCAGTACTTAACTGATATTAACAAGTGCATGAATATGAGAAAACTACACAAGACCAGGGAAAATACCAGCATAAAAGGTTGTTAGAAGAGCTGGTTTTCATGGGTCTGGGTGTGTACAATGGTTGAAGAATAATAGCCACTACACCAGCATAATAGCAAGTAAAGTATAGATTCATTTGGAACAAAAGAAAGAAACTCCTGACAGGAGAAGGGAGTCCAAGGGAGGAACCTCTTCCTAGCTCCATTTGGCCTGCAACTATATTACTGTAGACTTCCTGTTGTCCGCTGTGTCAGGCTGTTGGCTAGGTACCATGTGGTCAGGAAATTTTGTTGCTGGTCGTTTTTATTCCTTAATTGCCTTATAACTGCATTTTGACTGCATGGTGACAAGCTCCATGGAAAACCTTTGTTTTACTGAACGCTGCTTTGTCTAAGATCATTGTTGCACATCTGACCTTTCCCATCCCTGGTCTCAAGGTTAGAAATAAAGGTGAATAATACTCACAGGTGGCTGGGAATAGTGGCATGGATACTCCCAACTATGAGACAGAAAAACGTTTTGATTTTGTTATCCATTAAGTATTAATGGATACTGGGTATTATAACAAGAAAGCATATCTTTGGTGCTGTGTACCAATTAACCTAAGATTGAACATTGTTATTTTCCTAGTGAATCTTAAAAGCATGTCTGCAAAAGGTCAAATTGTTTCTTATAAACTTAGTTGCAATACAGAAAAAAAGCTCAGGAATACCTATAGGAATATAAAAATACCCAACAAACAAATGTAAAATTTGTATGTATAGTATCTAATCAAAAA
The DNA here is from genome assembly GCA_004024945.1 of Uropsilus gracilis. Taxonomy (NCBI): domain Eukaryota; kingdom Metazoa; phylum Chordata; class Mammalia; order Eulipotyphla; family Talpidae; genus Uropsilus; species Uropsilus gracilis. Next base: position 52,815 of record PVHY01004538.1, read on the forward strand.
AAAAAAACAAAATTGATAATGGTATTGGAATTTTTAGATAAGCATGAGAACAGTTTTACAATCATTTCATATGTTCAAAAATTTCAGAAGAAATATAAAAAGGAATTTGAAAAAGCAAAATAAAATTTCTAGAGATGAAATTTGCAATATTTATTTGCTTATCAAGCATTGATCCATCTATTGGGTCAATTAATGACTAGTTAAATATTAACAAATGTTAGAAAATAAAAAATGGGTAATCTTGGATAGAGAACAATAAAAAACATGCAAAATAAATGCACAGGAAAAGATAATTTAATGATAACAATTTATCATCAAGCTCAGACAAATTAAGATAATCAAATAAATCTGCAATTAGATATGTAAAAGGGGAAGAAGAAAAATATCTGATGTTAATTATAATCAAATAGATGTAAAAATGTCAATATAAACACAAAAAATGTGAAGAAAATCATAGCAAGGCTTGTAATAGATAATTGCTCAAACCAAATCGTAAAAATAAAATATTAAAACCAGCCAGAAGAACAGAAAACCTGCTACATACATAACAAATATAATTGCATCAGCAAATTTCTTGTCAGAAACATAACAAATCAGATGATAATAGACTAACATATTTTAAAAGAAAACAAACTATCAACCTGTTTTGAATCCATAAATCCATTTTTCAATAAAAATAAACATAAAAAGAACGCAATTTCAGGAACATAAAGTATGAAAGAATCCAGACATAAGTAGCAGACTCGTACTATAGGAATATTAAAGAGAGCTTCTTCAAGAAAGAAGAAAAATATACCTGATGACAAACTAGGTCTATACAAAGTAAAGGAAATTAGGGGTAACAAGAATTTGGGTAAAATCTAAAAAAGGTTTTATCCATTATATTTAAGTCACTTTCAAAGACATTTGAATATTTAAGTAAATAAAATCTAAAATGTAGTATGGCATTTGTAACTTGTAAAAGTAAAGTTCTTATACTATACATTAAGTGGTTTATATTGTGAGACTTCACGATGTTAATAAAGATGTAAGCAATATTAATCTAAAAACAACTGCTAAAATCTGAAATAGCAAAACGTTTTTGGCTAAAAAGTCAGAAAGGATATAAAATGATAAGAGATAAACAATTACCTCAAAAGATCAGAAAAAAATAGAAAATAAATATCAGGATCATAAATTTTAACAATGCCAATAATTACATTGAATGCAAATTGTCTAATGAATCCAATTAAAAGGCAGAGATTTTCATTCCACAAAAAAAATAAATGCATTGAATAATAAAACAAAGAAAAAATGTCAGTAGCAAATCCTTATATATTCATAATCATCTTAAATGTAAATGAGTTGTAATCACCAATTAAAAATCACAGAACAACAGAACAGTCAGTTGAATCAGAGAACAAAATCCAAATTTCTGCAACTTCAAGAAGACCCAGCTGACTTCTAAAAATATATATAGGCTCAAAGTAAAAGGCTGATAACTATTTATACAAGTAAATGGGACAAAAAAAAGTAGGAAAAATACATACCTGTAGTTATGCCAAATAAAATGGAATTCCAGCTATTAAAAGGTAAAAAGAAACAGAAATGGTCATTATTTAGTGATTAAATGAATAGTACATCAGGAAGACATGACATTCATCATAATACATATATCAAATTAAGGAGATAATATGTATGACAACTATTAACAAACCTGAAAATCGAATATGGAAGAAACAAAATAGTAGTAAGGAAATTAAACACCCCATGCTCATCAATGGACAGATCAACCAGACAAAATAATAAACAAGAAATAAAAGTCCTAAGCAATCATACTACCTGTGTTCAATTGATATTTATAGAGAAATGAATCAAAAAAAGCTGACTAAACATTACTCTCAAGTTCACATGAAACATTCTTCAGGAGTAACATGTTAGGTCACAAGAAAATAGATGTCAACAAATACATGATTACTGAAATCATACCAGTAATCTTCCTGATCAAAATGGTATCAAATTAGAAATCACTCACAAAAGGAAAGCAGGGAGAACCTCTAACATGTTGAGACTCAACAACATACACTAATGAGTTGCTATTGGATTAAAAAGGAAATTAAAGAAGGAATTTAAAATGAACTAGAGATAAAAAAATAAAATAAATGCAAGAACCACCAGAATCTTTGGAACATAGCAAAAGTAATATTTTGGGGGAAGTTTATAATATTTTAAGCCAGAAAGAGTTCAAATTAAAAAAAAAAATCTAACATTATAACTTAGGGAACTATGCAAGGAAAAACAAACCAAACCAAGAGCCAGTAGAAGAAAAGAAAAAAAAAAAAAAAGAGTAGAAATAAGTGAAATAGAAATCAAAGGGACACTTCAAAAGATCAATAAAACTGATAGTCATTTCTTTAAAAACATTAGAAAATATAGAGAATGACAAATTAGAATGACAAATAAAATGAGACAAAAAAATTCATGGAATGAAGAGAAAAATTGAAATTTCATAAATACAGGGAATCATAGAGATGATTATTATCATCCTTATGCCAATAGATTGAATAATATAGAAGAAATGAAAACATGATTAAGAAAGAAATAGAAAATCATAATAAAAAACATTAAAAGCAAGGAAATTGAAACAAAACTCAAAAATCGCTCAGAAAAAAAAATAAGCAATGAAAAATCCAACCAGTACTAGATGATTTTGCTGAAATTCTACCATGAATTCCTTTTCACCTCAAAGTCTTCCAAATGGTTAAGAGAAAATGTATCCTAACACATTTCATGAGAACAGCATTACTCTGATCCCAAAACCAGACAAGGCCATGACCAATGAAGAAAACTAAATCCAATATCTCTGATAATAATTGCTGCTAAAATTCTTAAGAAAACCTTAGGAAAGAAAAATCAGCAATGTATTAAAGCAATAATACATCAGAATCAAGTATAATATATTGCAGGTATGCAATAATGGTTCAGTGTGGTATCATGAGGGCAACAAAATAGATTAACACACTGGTTACAAAGAAAGAGAGTCATGGAGACAGATTGTCAGTGGCTGATCTGCTTGGCATTTCAGAGATCCAGGCCTTGATTTATTAATGGAATATGTCATCAATCAAAAGGGATAGGAGGCCAGATAAAGTGAAGATTGTATACAATAATAATCATGATGGGCAAGAGGTTTACAGGGGCAAACACGTTATTAGACTTACTGGTTTTAGAGGAGTGTGTGTGTGTGACTCTGCTGCTCATGTCTTGTCATCAGATATTCTAATCAAACCAAAAATTTTGATTCCTGTTCATGGTCTCAGATTTATCAGCATGGAACTGCACTGCTTGCACACAGGGATCATGTTGATAAGTATGCATCAGTTGTTAGCTCTACAGGACCTGGTCATGCTTCCTGGTGCAAGCTCTTTGGCCCGGGGTGATCAAGTGTCCTGCAAGGCATTTCACTGATCACACCCAGTGATCAATGTTGATTGTTAGCTCCCCAGGACCAGGTCATGCCTCTTGATGCATTCTCATTGACCTGAGGTGCTCGTGTCTTGCTCTCACTTACTCAGTGACATCAAAGATTACTATTTTTCGTTTTGATTTGCTATGCATTCCTTAGCAAACCCACAGTTCAGTATCTGAAAATCCATTCCTTAGCAAACCACAGTTCAGTATCTGAAAATTTCATTCCTTAGCAAACCCACAGTTCAGTACCTGAAAATCCATGTACTTCACCATCATAACTGAGGAAAGGCTAAAATTATGATTTCATCAATCGATACTCAGAAAGCATGTGACAAAATTCAACAATTATTTACGAAAATGGTAGGTTATAGAAGGATTTTATCTAAATAATAATTAGATGTGACAGACCCACAGCTAACATAAGTAATGGTGAAAAGCTGAAAGCTTTTCCTCTATGATCAAGTACAAGAGTAGGATATTCACTTGTACTACTATTAATCAACATATAATTGAAATTGCTAGCTAGAGAAAAATCAGTATATAGAGAGAATAAAAATAAACCAAATTGAAAAAAGCAAATAAAGCCATCACTATTTGTAATTGAGATAATATACATAGAAAAACTGAAGACCACTGCTAAAATAACAAAAACCACGTAGAAACAATGAATCAGTACAGTAATGTCATAATACAAAATCATTTTATAAAAACATGGGTTCCTATATGAACACAATGAAAGAAGTGAAAGAAGTCAATCTCCCTTCCTATCATATAAAAAAGGAGATAAATAGCTAGGAGTAACTTAACAAAGGAGATGAATGATCCCTACAATGAAAACTAGATGATGCTACTAATATTTCTATAAGGTTAGAAAGATATTCCATACTCATGGATTGGAAGAATTAACATTGTTAAAATGGTCATCTTACCCATAGAAGTATACAGAATCAATGCAATCTCTAAGAAAGTATCAATGAAATAAATAGAGCCAGCATTACGAAATTTATGTGGAACCACAAAAAGACAGCAAATAGTTAAAGCACTTCTTACAAAAACTCTGGTATTTAAACATTTTCTGTACCATGATGTAGTCCTTTTTTTCTTCTTGAAACTGTAAACAGTAGCTTATTTCCATCTGTCTCTTTTTTTTTTTTAAAGTATATCTTTTTTTGTTATGGTAACTTTTGTATGCAAATCCATATAGATTTCAAGTCTACATTTTCTAAACATGCCCACCAACAATTGTCTAGTCACCATCCACAACTAACCAATGGGACCTTTCATCTTATCCCCTATTCTTGTCCTCTGATAACCACCATTCTGTTGTCAGTCTAAGAATTTGCCTTTGCTTTTGTTTTCCTTATATTACACAAGAGCATGTTTTTGCAAATGGCAAGACTTCATCTTTTGTAATAGGTGATAAGCATTCCATTGTGTGGTTATATTATATTCATTATTCTATCAATATGCATTTGGGGTGTTTTCCATATGTTTGCTAATGCAAATAACACTGCAATGAACATGGGTGCATATGTCCTTTTGAGTCAGTGTTTTTATATCCTTTGCAATATCCCCTTTTTCATTATAACCTTTCCTCTCTTCAACATTGTCATCAGCAAAGCCTGAGAAAAGTCATACTATAATATGTATTTACCAGAATTGACCTTTCCTTCATTTAAATCAATAATTTTTAAAATGAGAATAATAAATATCCACATTTAAATAACATTCACAATTTAGAAAGAATGGTGTAATGTCTCCTTTTAGATAGTCAAATAAAACATCCAACTCTCTTGGCATTTCCTTCTGAATTTGACAAAGATTGCCAAGCCAATTATAATTATTTTAGCCAGTTTTTTATTTATTATACTTCTCCCTCTACAGTATTCACTGTCCCACACTTTTTGCATGAACAATTTGGTTTATATGGATTTGGATTTCAACAGTAAAACTGATGAACCTAGCACTTTCAACACATTTTGCAGACTAAGGCAACGCTGTACTTAAAAGACTCCATCTTTTATTTTTGTACTTTAGAGATCACTAAACAGTTTTTGAACTTAATTAAAACAACTGTGGAATGAGTGGAAGGGAGAAGAATTCAGGCAATGCATCATCATTCTCTTCTCAATGTTGCTATCAAAAGAAATGGCCTCCTAAAATAAACAATCTCTCTTTTTCTACTTCTTTAGTCTATTTTTTCCAAATAGCATCCAAGTAAATCCTTTAAAAAGCATCACTTCATTTAAAAAAAAAATGGTGCAATAGCTGCATGATACCTCTTTCCAAAACCATCTATTACCCTTCTCCCCTTTATTGTCTTTCTCTACACTGGTCTTGAATAATCAAGCTCATTCTCTCATTCAGGCTCCTTTGCCTAAAGGTATTTCTCCCCAATCTTTGCTTTGAATTTTCTTTGACACAAATCCCATCTAAAATAATATAAGAATCTATGTTTATTCCTATTGAAATAGCCACTTAGTGTGCTTTATACTTTTTCACAACATTAGAATTACCTTATATTATGTATTTGTTTTTTAGCTAATAAACTAAAATATAAACATTCGGAGGCAATGAACTTAGTCTTTTCTTTGTTGTACTACAATATCTGATGAAATACCTAGCACATTAAAAATGCTCAATGAATATTTATTAATTAAGTGAATGTGATAGTCTTGAATTTTATTTCCTTTTCTTTGCATCATTACCATCACCATAAAAATATTTATGCTACTTTCTCTTACTATCACTTATTGACATTAAGTTTTGGCAAGGTATTTCACTCCTGTCTGCCTGTTTCCTCACGTGTTAATGAAAATAACTTTAGTAACTGCATCAGTGTGTGTATTTATGCATGCGTGAGAGAGAGAGAGAGAATGAATTAAATATACTAGCAAATATACAGTACAATATTATTTTGGGCTTAGCAAGTTTGGGACTCACATTATTATATTGGGGCTCAGTATTATATTATTCTATCAGAGTTATTATGTAAAAAAAAAAAAACAACTCTAGTGATCTCACATTCCCCTTCAGTAACTAACCCCCCTTTTTTCTTGCTCCTACTCACAGAAAATTCCCAACTTATCTATAGTTTCTATCTTTAGTTTCTTTCCTCTCATCTTAACTTTTTAAATTGATGCAATTTAAAACTCAATGAAATCTTCAAGAATGATACCAAAGAGTCTTTCATCCCTTCTGCCTTTCACTTAGATTCACCAGTTGTTTATATTTTGCCATAGTTAACTTATTTTTTCAACACATAACACATACATAGTCTTTCTAGATGAATTTTGTAGAACTTTATTTGTTTTGGGTTTTCTGATTATTTCTAATGGCTAGATCCATGTTATATATATATTATATATATTATATAATATTATATATATATTATATTATATATATAATATAATATATATTATAATATATATTATAATATAATAATATATATTATAATATATATACATTATAATAGTGCCATTCTTGACTAAGATGGTATCAAAAATGTTTCTTGTGCTTGCATTATCATCCTCTTTCCCACTGTAATTTAGTATTTGTAATATTTTTGTCTTCTCGGTGCGGTGAAAAATTAGTTATTTGTGACTTAATTTGTTCTCTTGTTGATTTGTATAGTAGAGGATGTATGAAGTCATTTGGATTTAAAATTCAATTATGAAGTCTCATTTTCTCTTGCTTCTATTTTTATTAGATTTTACCTCTCTAGCCAGTGTTTTCAGGAACTCCAGTGAGGTATGTCTAAATTGGTTAAACTTAATATACAAATGGAAAAGATAGGAAGTGAAAGAGAAAAATGAAAAATAGTCATGAAAATATTGTACATCATTGGAAGAGTGGCACTTACGCCCCTAAAACCTCTTTTGATAAGAATAATAAAAACCTTGAACAAAGTCAACTAAAAACAATACTACACAATGCTTTACATATAGAACCTGAATGCTGCATAATCAAGCCATTGCTGATTGTGAGGTAAAGGAGTTCTAACAAACATGATCATCAATTGTAATATAGGTCATCTTCATTTATTAATCATAGAAAAGCTATTTCAGTGAGGGGTTATATTTATGGTAAGTAAAGACATTAGAGATGCAATCACAGTCTGCTTAGAGATAGCACTGCTTGTTGGTGGAGGTGCTAACACTTTTCAAGAAAATCTTTTATTGATTAAAAATAATATGTGGGCACCAAAGTAAAAAAAGAAAGGATAAAATTGAAATAGGCCAATGAAAAAAATTTGAGCTAATCATTCTGATATTTCTGGTATTTGGTACATTTCTTTCCTTTGAGAATCTTTTTTTTTTTAATTATAGAACACTAAATTCCAGATACTAAATAATTTAATCTTCAAAATAATACAAAATACTACTACGAGATAAATAGTAATTTTCACTCCACTTTTAGAAAATGAAAATAAAGATCTCAGAGGATAATTACCTGGTCCAAGTCACAGAGATGAAAAGAGCATTCTGGCTTGCATCATGTGTTTTTATTATTATTTCATGAGGTTTTTTGATAAGATTTAATATTCCTCCTGTACTTCCTTCTTAAAGCATGGGAGAGTATGAACTTTGTAATCATTTCATTATTTACAAGTGTCTCAGAATTGAACAACATGAAAATGTATCACTCAGGAATTTGTGTTTTTGAATGGTTGTATAGAAGCTAAAGGGTCCTGACAATTTGTCTTTACCTACTTTATTGGAAAACTTTTAGATCATATTAAGCAATCTCTATGTATTCACAGGATAGGGAACTCATTTTCTCTAATATTATTTAATGACCACATATTTTCTATTAATAACATAACCACTTTAATTTTAAACACCAAATTAGTAGACTTTCAGATTGTTTCTAGAAGTTTCATTGAAGTTTGAAATATAATCAATCAGTTTCTTAATTATCTTTCACATTTTCTTTCATAAGTTTAATCAATGTTCATTTCATTTGTTCCTGTCATTTATATGATTATATTTGTGTGTTTTGAAATCAGATTCAAGGCACATTTTCATGTCTTCAAGTGAAGGATATTTCATTCAGACTGAAGTAGTTTTATATAATTTTCTTTTATTTTCCAGTTTTTCTGTGGCAGGAATAGTATAAATAGGGGACAGGTTAAGCAACTGAAATATTTTACTGAGTTTCTGGTTTGTTATAATAGTAAATTCTGGATATAAACTGATTTTATACATTCATTTTATAGATAAAGATAGATGTTTGGGATGACATAAGATTTCTAATTCAGAAGAGTTCTACTTTAGCATAGTAAAGCAGGTTCTGTGATGAATATCTTTGATTTCTTGGTGATGGTGGTAGTGATGAGGAAATAAGTTTTGTTCTCTACTTATTTGATAATTTTGTTTCCAGGATTCTATTTCCCTCCATTTTTTTCCCATACAATGTCTTATCCCCTTCCTTCTACTTTTCTCTTATTTGTGACTAGATGTAAGGCTTACTGGGATATGAGGGTTGTGCACTTATTTTGTCTCCTTGTTTTCTTTTCAGTTATTTCACACTTTGATGAGCTTTCTTCTTCTGGGGATAAATACAGCTCTCCTTTTTTATCTGTTCCAAATAATCTTTCCAGTCACCTCAATGTCTGGAAAGTCTTTCAGTTGGAGCTTCAGAGACAGATTTGCTCACTGTGAAATTATTTTCATTCTTTTCGTAAAGTGAACTTTGTAGTAATCTCTGCGTTCTACTTACACTAAGAACAGAGTTTGCATGTGGCTATATTATTATTATTATTATTATTAATATTATTTGGTTGATCCCTATATGTTATTGGAGAGTGAGAACAAGTCCCATAAACTTAAAGCGACAGTCATTTCCCCAACATTGCTAAGGATGTAGAGAAATCTTAAATAAATAATACAAAACTAAATTTTAACCATTTAGTGGTTCCCAGAAGAGAAGTGGGCAGAAGGTGAGTAAATTGGGAAAAATGGGCTATGGTGTAGTGAAATACAGATTTGGACTTTTAAAATCAATTGCATATAATCATGAAAAAATTTTGAAAAACTACCATATGTGAGCCCATTTTTTATCATTTTAGCAATTATATCATATTACACCATTATTATATTTATATAGATACAGATATTAACTGCAAACTCAATTCATTACTTTGTCTTCTTTTTATACTATTTACTCTGCCACTCTCTAATCCTAAATTAATACAAACTTTGCTTTCTTAACTCTTGCTATAGGTTTGCTAAAGTGTTCAGAAGAAGAAAAGTTGCAGAAACTATTCTTTCCATTTTATGAGCTAACATCTTATTTTACATTGGGAGAACAAGAATATAGGAGATCAATTTTCTCACCATGTCACTCTTCCACTTCTAAATGTGTTTATGCACTTATTTTTAACTTTTGCTTGCTTGCCAGTGGAAAGGGTCCTCTTTTTTTCCCTGACATTCTGTTTTTGACCTTCCTACTGTTTTTGAATTCTTAATTTCCTCTATCATTTTTATCTCACTCTATATTAACACAATATGCTCATTCTAGGATTCAAATGCTCTGTTCTTACCTAGATGATACATTTTCTTCAAATCATTAGCCTTTCTCCTTGATGCTTTCAAAAATCTTCTTTTAAACTAAATAAGGCAAAAATAAATTTTGAATCATAGATCAATTAGTGGTTCCCAGAAGGGAAGTGGGAAGAAGGTGACTAAATTGGGAAAAGTGTACTATGGTATGGGGAAAGATAGTTTGGACTGATACTGGTGAACTTAGCAAACTTATTATGTGCATGTTGATTCAGTGGTGAACATCTGAAACCTACACAGTATTATGTTGTAAAGTTACTTTAGTAAAATATTAAACTTCTTAAAAAGAATTGTATCCACATCCCTAACCTACATCCTTTCTCCAATCTAATGTAATCAATGCTATTTACAATGCTATTGTTAAGGTCATCAGTGATATTACATGTGACAAATCAGGGATTGCTTTTCTTCTTTATAAAATTGTTGGTATATTAAAAACTTACGGTTGAAAATATCTGTTCATTTAAAATTCATTTGCTCATTAAATTGTTTATTTAGTAAATATGTACTAAAAGCCTAATACAAACTAAAAATTATGTTCAACATTAGATTGTTACTTGTGAGCAAAAATAGACATGGCCCTCAGCTTTATATGACTTACTATCTAATGAAAGTGATAAGTGGCATCCATAAGATCAATAGCTAAATGCAAATTCATGTCAAAATGTGCCAAAAGACCAGATGACAGTGAGTTCTGACATAGTTTATGAGGAAGTCATGATTCGTCTTACTACATGAAAGGAGACTGGTGTACCTGGAGTATGAAAAGTGATGAGATGGTTGTAGACTGGAAAGGTAGACAAAACTTAGACTGCTGTATAACAAGCATTATTACCATATGTTTGGCTTTATCTTGAGAATAATGAGACATAACTATAAAGTTTTTAGCAAGGAGAAAGAAGATAAATTATATTATTTTCCTAGGGCTGTCTTAACAAAGTATCACAAATTAAGGTGAATGAGGACAACAGAAATCTATTGTCTCAGAGTTCTGGAGATTAGAAATCCAAAATCAAAATGTTGGCAAATCTATTCCTTTTCTTGCAGTCTCTAGAAGAATGTCCTTCCTTACTTTTTCCTAGCTTTTTGTAGCTATTAATTACTGGCATTCATAATTTATGTCATTACAACTCCCATCTGTCCCTTTATTTTCACAAGGCCACTTTCTTTTCTCAATTGTCTATATGCAACTCCTTCTTCTTCTTTTATGTACATTTGTCATTAGATTAAGGCTCATCCAATCAAAATTACCTTATCTTAATGCAATTATATCTACAAACACTCTTCTCAATAAAGTCATGGTCTCAGGTAATGGGACTTTAGAACATAAACATACCCTTTGAGAAACATAATGTAGGCCATAATAGTCTTCCCTTTGTTCTGCCAAACTTTACATACTTCCCATGTGCAAAATTTATTAATTTCATCTTAGCATACCCAAAATCATAACCCATCGTACCATTCCAGTTCAAAATCTTGTGTAATAAATTCAAATGTAAACCCCCCAAGTAACATCCTGTACTCATCTAAACTAATTCTTATCAGACTTGAAGCAGAGAGATGGTGTAGGATGGAGAGTGGTAGAAAATTATGAGAGACATTTAAAAAATTAAGTTGAATGAACTTCTCTTATATTTCTATATACTTGTAGAGGCTTGATCCTATAAATACAGTAGCAGATATAAAGATGTAGCAGATATAAAGATATAAAGATGCCTTGATAAACATAATTTAAGAAAAAAATAAATTAAAAGGACGACATTAAGGATTCATATAGATGTGCTTGTTATGATGGTGAAGAAATGAGATTCCTAAGAATGAGTTGAAAGCTTTTTTTAATATTAAATAAAGTATTTATATATAAATTTAACATCTTTGTGATCTCTGGGGTTCACCCCTTCCCTGACCATTCACACCCTATCTCCCCCTCCCCCGAGTTGTGTACTTTAATTTGGTTGTTGGCATGTTTTGAGCTTTCTTTATGGCTTTTTGTTTACCTTTCCTATGTCCCATATAATAGTGAAACCATTTCTCTCTTTTTCTTTTTGACTTGTTTCTGCTAATATGATTTCTTCTAAGTCCATTAATGTTATCATAAAATCACCTAATTTGTTGTTTTTATTTGATGAGTAATATTCCATTGTGTATATATACCAAATCTTTTTCATCCAGTCATCTATTTTGGGACATTTTGTTGTTTCCATGTCCTTGCAATTATAGTGTTGCAATAAATATTCGAGCACAGATGTCCCTTTGTACAAGCATTGAGGTCTCCTTAGGGTAGATCCCCAAGAGAGCAATTTCTGGATCATATGGTATTTCCATTTTCATTAATTTGAGGGTCATACACACATCTTTCCATAGAGGTTGGACCAGTTTATATTCCCACCAGAAGTATAAGAGTGTCCCCTTCTTTCCACATCCTTGTCAGCACTTGTTGTTTTCTGTTTTATGGATGTGGGCCATTCTTACTGCTGTAAGGTGGTATCTCATTGTAGTTTTGATTTGCATTTCCCTTATTGTTAGTGACATTGAGCAATTTTTCATGTGCCTATTGGCCATTTTTATTTCCTCTTTGGAGAAATGTCATTTTAATACTTCTCTCCATTTTTTGATTGGGCTTTTTGTTTTGCTTTTGTTTAGTTGTGTGAGTTCCTTGTGGATCTTTGTTATTAAACCCTTATCACTCTTGTGGAGGGTAAAAATTTTTTCCCATTCAGTTGGGCTTCTTTTAGTTTTTTCTGTTGTTTCTTTCACTGTACAGAAGCTCTTTAGTTTGATGTAGTTCCATCTGTTTATGTTTTCTTTCATTTTTTTTTGTCATCTGTAGATTTTTCCAAAAAGGGATTTCTGAATTGTACTTAATGGAGGATTTTTCCAAAGTTTTCTTCTATGTATGTAATGGTTTCAGGTCTGACATTTAAGTCTTTTATCCATTTTGAGTTGGTTTTTGTACAAGGTGTGAGGATGTTGTCTTGCTCTATTTTTTTTGCATGTCTTAGTCCAGTTTTCCCAGCACAATTTATTGAAGAGGTTATTGTTGTTTCAATGTAAGTTTTTCCCTAATTTGTCAAAGATTAGTTGACTCTGTAAGTATGGTTTTACTTCTGAACACTCAATTCTGTATCATTGGTCTGATTGTCTGTTGTTGCACCAGTACCATGCTGTTTTAATTATTATGGCTTTTTAGTATAACTTGAGGTCTGGAATAGTAAGGCCTCCATTCTCTCTCTCTCTCTCTCTCTCTCTCTCTCTCTCTCTCTCTCTCTCTCTCTCTCTCTTGGCCAGGAAGTTTTTTGATATTCAGGTATTTTGTTATTCCATATGAACTTCTGTAATTATTTCTCTATCTCTTTAAAGAATGTCATTGGAATTTTTATAGGGATTGCATTGAATCTGTAGATTGCTTTTGGAAGGATGGCCATTTTGATGATGTTAATTCTTCCAATCCATGAGCAGAGAATGCCTTTCCATTTCCTTATGTCTTCTTCTATCTCTTTTAGCAGCGTTTTAAAGTTTTCTTTGTATAGGTCTTTCATGTGTTTTGTTAGCTGTATTCCCAGGTATTTAAAAATTTTTGGTGAGATGATAAATTTGATGGCTTTTTAAATTTCTTCTTCTTCTTCTTGGCTTTTTCTGTATAGGAAAGTTACTGACTTCTTTGTGTTGATTTTGTGTTCGGCTAACTTACTGAACTGGTTTATTATTTCAAGTATTTTTCTGTGAATTTTTTGGGGGGGTTTCTATATAGAGAATCATGTCATCTGCATATAATGGTAGCTTCAGTTCCTCTTTTCCTATTTGTATCCCTTCGATGTCTTTCTCTTGTCTTATTGCTCTAGCTAAAACTTCCAGTACAATGTTAAAAAAGTAGTGGGGAGAGTAGCCATCCTTGCCTGGTTCCGGATTTTAATTGGAATAATATTAGTTTTTCTCTATTTAGGATGATATTTGCCATAGACTTGTCATATATTGCTTTTATTATATTGAGGTATGTTCCTTTACCCCCATGTTTTCAAGGAGTTTTATCATGAATGGATGCTGGACTTTGTTGAATGCTTTCTCCGCATCTATTGATATGATAATGTGGTTTTTGTTTTTCTCTTTGTTAATGTGGTGTATTATGTTAATTGATTTCTGGATGTTGAGCCATCCTTGTGCCCCTAGGATAAATCCCACATGGTCATGGTGAATAATTCTTTTTATGAATCATTGGATCGATTTTCCAGGATTTTGTTTAAAATTTTTGTGTCTGTGTTAATTAGGGAAATCGGCCTATAGTTTTCTTTCTTGGTGTTGTCCTTATTTGGTTTTGGTATGAGAGTGATGTTTGCTTCATAGAATGTTTTTAGCAGTTTTCCTTCTTTTTTAATTTTTTGAAAAGTTTTAGTAGTGCATGCATTATTTCATCTTTGCATGTTTGGTAGAATTCACTAATAAAGCCATCTGGTCATGGGGTCTTGTTTTTAGGTAGAGGCGTTGGAAGCTATATTTTATCCCCTTTGATTCTACTACTAAACTGTGGTCAATTCTTTACATTGTTTTCTATGGGGGTCTTATTCCTGATTTTGCCTCTTAAATATTGGTATTCCCTGGCTTACTGTTCTTTGTCCTTTCTTTGTGTGTCTGCTACACCAAACAAATCTTATCACTTCTATTGCTTCAAATGACACATATTGAGAAGAGCCAAGTCATGGGGCATGAAAAAGGACAATAAGAGAGATTGATTCAGTCAGAGACTGGTACTGAATGAAGTATGCATTATCCAGCCCCAGGTATTACATCTGCTAGCCTATTTAAAGAGAGTGACAGCATTAGTTTGCAGCTAGTGAAACAAGGGGAAAAACTAGTTTAGTCAAAATTAGATTAGGTAAATCATTAGTTCCTCTGGGATACTTGAGGGCAAGGGATTCACTCTTCACTTGCTCCAATATCCTAAAGAATATTTCTTAGGGTAAATATTAGAGGAACGAAGATACTGCTGCCCACTGGAGGTCAATCATGCCATTCTCTCTTTGATGTTCTGAAGACAGATAAGATAGTGGAAAGAAGTCTTCTTCATCTACAGCATGAATTGACCTGTTTCTGGCAGTTCCTGACAACTTACATATTGTTAATTCCCAAACTATATTCACATTATAATCAATAATGCTTTCTTAAATTATAAGCCAATAGTTTTAAATACTGCCTGATATATTCATGACTATGATTCACTCAAATGGTATGAGGTTAATTGTATGTGTTGGTTTGACTGGAAAAATATGTCCAGACACTTGGTGTACATTGTTCTGGATTTTCATGCAAAAGTATTTTTCATGACTTTAAATTTAAACCAGCAGTCTTTGAGTAAATCATATTACCCTTAACAATGCATTGGTACTCATGTAATCAATAGGCAGGCTGAAACAACAAAGACTAAGCAAGAAGAAATAATGCCAGAGACTGACTTTGGACTCAGACCACACACTTCCCTGAGTTTCTAAGATTACTGGCTTACCTGATTTTATTTTATACTCAACAATCCTTCAAAAATCTCTGAGCCAATTCCTCCCTAAATATGGTAAGTATTCACTCAATGTCCTCTGTTGGCACTTGTAAATTGTTATATTAAATAAAATGAAATACAATGAAATCAATTTTGCCATAGATTGATATAAACAATACTTAAGTTCCTACTGCATATTTTTGCACATAACAAAAATTTTGTGACAACAAAAATAAAACAAATAATGCTTCATTATAAAACAATAATTTCTATTAATTTTCAAACTTATTACAATTCAGGGTCCAGAGTGGCAATATTCTCTTCTGTCAGGATATCTTTTCATTACAGGGTTTACACATCCTTACTCATTCAGATGGAGACAATTTATATTTGTCAATTATGTTAATGTGCACATCTTTGGAGTGTAAGAGGAAACTGAAGGACCTGGAGAAAACCCTTATAGACTTGGGGAGAAAGTGCAAATCTACATCATAGCCAGGATTTTTTTTTCCTCATCAGCATTCTAACAAAATTTTATTTGAATATCTGTTAGACATATACACATCCTAAAGGTTTCATTCTTTTGAAAAACCTTAATTAATACAAATGTCATATGCCCTGGATAATTATCATTCTAACAAACATATTTATCTTGTATTCTCATCTAAAACTTGTACAAGTTGCCCCAGGAAATACATTCATTTTTCTTAACATGCACCCCTACACACCATCTAATCTATCACAATTTTTTATGTCCACCAAAACTATTTCTAAAATTCATCCTCTCTTTTATTTTAACTGCAAATTCTATATTCCATCATTGCCTCTCACCAAAACTAAGGAAATAGACTTTTACGAATTTTTCCCTGTGTCTATTTTTGTCCACCATACAAATGCATTTTCTGTAGTAGTGCTAGAGTTTAATTTCTGAAATAAATATGACCACGTTACTCTAAAAATTTCTATGGTTTGATATTTTCTTATATCTTTAATGTAGCTTACAACATCACTATTCTAATTGTAGTCCAGAAGCCAAGATTAATATCTTTACATGGGAGCTTGTTAGGTAGAGAATAATAGATACTAGATGCTTCTATTATTATGTTAGATCAACTGTGTCTGAATATGAATTTTTACAAGATTTTCAAGCAATTCCCCTGTGCACTGAAATTTAGGAATTACGTTAGGGTAGTTTCTCTTAAATTGTTAATCACTATAATAACTGTATATTGTTAGTCACTATAATAATCTGATAATCATTTTTAAAAATATTTCTTTCTCAGATACATAAAATAGAAATTTCCAGTAATGAGATCAGTTAATCTGTAAAACTCCCAGTATATTTGGTACGGTCAGTGAGGTTTGCCATCTATTGAACAATAAAACTTGCAATAATTGCAAACAAACTTAAAATTTTTTTTAATCTCATACCTCATTCATATTCATGTGTTTGGTGATCTCCTTGTGTGTGTGCCCCCTTTCTCCTGACTATCCCTCCAGTCACCATGACTCTTCTGTTGTGTGTTGGTCCATGTTTAGTCCTTTGGGCTCTTCTTTTACTGTATCTTTGTCCTTTGCCTGGGTATCTGCGTCACTGAGACACAGTTGATGATACTACTTAGATTTCCAGTCTTATCTTTGCCTTGGGCAGTCAGTTGTAGTCTGTCAGTGCTTGCTCTTCCTTCCTGTTTATCTCCTCCATTCAGTGTTCTGTTGCATTTCCCTGCTTCATCATTTGTGGTTTCCAATCTCTGACTTAGGAAACCTAGCTCACAGCCATTGTCCATAGAGGAGTTCCTCCATGGGAATAGACATCAGCAGCTGGTAGGTCCAGTTTATCACCATTCTTTTGATTTGCAGGTCTGCTGTGGGGTTGCTGCCCCATTTTGTGATCTTCTACCCCTGTGGAAAAGGCACGGTAGGGATGTCATGCTGCTCTCTCTGAAGGTTTATCTGAACTAGAATTTTGGCTGCCAGCCTCCTGGTGATGTTGTAGGTATAATTCTGTGCTATGGCAACACTAAAATTGGTGTGACTGTCCAATGTCTGGTGATTCTCTGGTGCATATTTTGGTTCTGCCTAGGAAATGTGTGTAACCATGGCCTTTATTCATTCTCCATACCTCTTTTTTGTCTGCAGCTGATCATTAGTATTTTTCTTAATCCTAGTATGGGCTGATTGGAGTGGAACTGAACCAGAAAGAGTTAGCTACTGCCACCCACCTCCCACGCCCTCCCTGCACTGCCCTAATGCTGACCACTCAGGAGGGCATGGGGCAGCCTGGGTGCAGCCTGCTCGAGCTGGTAGACAGAGGCCTGGCTCCCTCAACCCCCACTCCAAGAAAAGGTGAGGGGAGGGTGCACTCAGGTTGGGGGACCACCACCAGTGAGGCACCGGGATGGCCCAATGGCAGAGCACAGCCTGCCAGCTCACTTGACGGCCGCTAATGTGGGTACAAGTCAACCTAAAACCAGACATTTTGAACAATTCATAACTCAATTCTTCTTTATCTCATTTTTTAGGTTTCTATGATGTTTTTATTTATTATTTTGCTTGATAGACCCTTCTCCCTTTATGCTTCAAGCAAAAGCTTATTCATGATTTAAAACTCAACTCCTAATTTTGCTGTGAAACTTTTCCTAATTTTGCCAGGAAGAATAATAAATTCCTGCCTGTTTCTGGAAAAATTTGTGCAACATTTCAATGTAGCATTTATTGTACTGTTGTAGTTATCATTTACATAGCATATCCTCCAGTGGTGGCTATGAGTTCCAACTTTTCGGGCATCATGATTTTATCATCTCTATGTCCTCTTCCCCTGTCCCAATCCCTGGTCACAGTAGATTCTCAGCACATAATTGATGCTTGCTAAATAGATGAATGTTACTCAATCACATCATATGATACTAAGCAAAAAAATGCATTAGTATTAAAACAGAAGCTTCTAGTACATAAAAATAAGCTATTAATAGTTCTTATGACATACCATGCAAAATTTTATTTTAGAGCAATAAAATATTAAAGCTCTTAGGCCAATATCTTCTACTATACCTTTTCTCACACTTAGTATGATGTTTCAATAAAAGCATATGTTTGTCTTCCTTAATCCTACCAAGTTTGATACATAGAATCCTCTCGTGCTTATTAGAAGACAGTCAAAGGAACCCTCTTACTTCACTGTTTGATATTCTTGCATCTTCCATTGAAGACTTCAGAGGAGAAGTCAGTAAGTTACTCCAAATGCTCTGAAGTAATTTCAAATTCATATTGCCATTACAGGAAACTTTTGAACATTACCTTAAACTTTCTGATAAATAAGCACCCTCTCTAATCGGAGGTCTATTGGGAATGGGTTAGTGAATGTGTAATGCAAGGTGTTGACATCAGACATTACCTTATCGTTTACACTGTTTCATATGGCCATATGGAAATTTATTTACTTCAACCTTTACTATTTTTTCCCAAAACTCTGAGTACCCAATTAAGATACTATCTCTCTATATTTCTTTGCAGGAAAACACAAGGTGACAGGAAAATTAAATACAAGAATTTTTCTAACAGCAGATTTTAAAGCACTGAACTGTGTAATTTGGTTACTACATCTTTTTCTAGTTTTAAAATTCAGTGTGGTTCACTGGGGTATCAGAGTCCTTTTCCCTATTTGACACCTTCTTGTTTCCAGGCAACTACCACTGCACTTAGTAATGAAGAGCTATTCCTGTGCGTTTTAAAGGAACTGCAGGTTCTAGACATTTGTTTCCACAGGTCCTCCGCCACTACCTTACTCCTGACCCTAAAACACATTTCCTGCTAATTTTCATTGAAATTTTACTGTGGGACATATATTTCATATTAGCACTCCAAATTCTAGCATATTCCAGAAGATTTGCTTTAAAGATAATGAGAAAGAAAGGGCAAATTTCTCTACCAGACATGTGCAATCAGATCCTGTACCAAAAGCTGTGCCAAAACACATTCAAATTATAATTAGTCAATAAGGAAATCAAGGCAACACTTAAAAGGTGGTTTTGATAAACAATTTAGGATCATCAAAAAACGAGTTCTTCTTACTCCCCTCCAAAAAAGAAATAACATCTTTGCTTATTAAAAATATGAATTATTCATCTGGCAGTTAGAGAAATGTGAGGTTCTCTAAGAAAGAGAAGTATCAGTTTGGGAGACTGCATGGCATTAAAGCATCAAATGCTCTTTCAAAATTAGACAGAAAAAAATGCATTTTCCTATTTTGTTTTAGACAACAAAAATATCATTGATAAAATAGGAAATTTATTAATTATTATATGTGTTGGCATGAACACATTATCATACATGTAGCAGATTATATTTCAGTGGAAATAGATGAAATTGTAAGTATTACTATAAAATTAGCACACAGAAAAAAGGGTTGATTTTCATTATTTTTTTATATGCTATTCCCACATTTGTCTTCAAATATCAATATATGGTGACTAGGAGTCTTTGAATTTATGAAAATTTATGTTTTATTAAAATTCTTCAGAAGTCTTTCTGGTGTTTTAGAGGAGTCAATTAATTATAAAGCACAACTGTTACTTTTAAGGAACTAATCATCTATTAAGAAGATAAGTCACAAACAATAAAACATGATGAAATGTAGCACAGGAAAAGTTAAAAAAAGAAAAGATAATCACTATATGTTTATGTTGCAAAAGGCTTCCTAGCAGTAATGCTTATTCTGAGTATTGAAGAATGGGTTGATTTTAGACAAGTGAAAGGTAAGGGAAAAGAGGAAATGAGTAAGAAGAGAATGCTTGTAATAGATTGTGAGTAGATTCTTCAGACAGGTGGAAAGGGCCCTGCTGAGGAATAGAAGATTGGTATAGTAAGCATAGATTAGGAAATGGAAGTCTTTGAATGTCTTTTGAAACAGTTTCAATATTGTATTCATAATGTGTGTGCTTGAGGAAAAAATTTTATAAAAAGAAAAAAATCATAATAAAGCTGATCATAATATGAACAATAGTTTTGAGTAGTAATAATAGAGTTCTGAGTTAGAATTGTGGAAAGAATGCAAGAAAACTAATACAGCAGGTCTCAATGAAAGATTTACTATGGGGGCAAAGGAGACATAAACGTCATAGGTGATTTTAAACAACTATGGTTGGTTTACTGGAAGAGTGATGGTTTTATAGATTAAAAATATAATTTGGGTTTTCTTGTATAAATTATTACCATGTCAATCTTACCAATTAGAAAAAATAACTTTGTTAGTGAATGCCAATGTAATAGGGATATTTTTAAAAATCTTCCCAACTTGGGGGGGGGGGCTGTAATAGATTTATATAAGTCCAAAGACTACTAATTCTTCATCCATACTAGTTGCCTAATGTTGTGAAAATGATATTTCCAAAAAGTGTAATTTATTTTTTTGCATGTTTCAATGATCCTTTCCCTTACTAGTCACTCTATCCATGGCAATTTTACAGTCCTAGGACAGTCCTAATACAGCTGCATAACTGATTGCAAATATTCCTATATCCCTATTTCTTATCTTCTACTATATCTATCAAAATGTAAATACTTTATACTCCATTTAGCAGCCTCTTCTCAGAATTCTGCAAGTGAAACATATTTTAAAGAATTTCAAAACCTACGTTGATAAGGATAGAATTATAATAAGATAATATTTTTAAAGGGGTTCTAGGTCAAATGCACTTTTGGAGATACTTTTTAAAAAGTTATTCAGTATAAAAATGTAAGATGTAAGATGTGCATTAGTACAGGACTATACACGATTAGTATATGATTGAGAAGTTGCCAAGAAAGGAAACATAGTTGTCCATTTACTTATTTTTGTAGGTTTAATTGCATTTATTTTTATTTTAACATTTCACATTTTAATTGAATTACATATATTCATATTTTAATTAAACTTCATATTTTAATTGAATTATACTTCATTTACATACTTGTCAATGTTTGGGGGAGTATAGGATTTCCCCCTTCAGGTGCAGTCACTGCAGCTCACCCATATCTAAAGCAACTGAAGTCCTTTACCATAATCCATTTTGCCCTCTCCCTACCCAGTTCTCATTTTTCCTACTCTGGATGACTATTCTATTGCTAGTTTTCAAGGGTTGTCTTTAAAATTTTTCTTTATCTCGCCCTTTATTGATATTCCACATATAAGTAATACCACATGGTAATTTGTCTATCTCATTCTGACTTATTTTGTTTGCTATAATCTCCTTCAGCTCCATTCATGTTGCTACAAATAGCAAGAGTTTATCTTTTTTAATTGCTGAGCAGTATTTCATTGCATATATATATATATATCACATATATATATATCACATCTTCTTGATCCACTCATTTCTTCTAGAGCACTTAGGCTCTTTCCATATATTGGCTATTGTAAATAGTACTTCAGTGAGCATAGGGGTACATACTATTCCTTTGAACTGGTGTTTTTTCTATTCTTTGGATAGATACCTAGAAGTGGAATTGGTTAAGTCATAGGTCAGATCCATTCTTAATCTTTCAAGTAACCTCTTTATTGCTGTTTATAGATGTGAACTATATTATGAGACATTTCCCTTTCTCCACATAGCCTCCAGGACTTGTTTCTGTTTTTTTTGATATGGATCATTCTAATTGATTGGAGGTGCTATAGCATAGTGGTTTTGATTTGTATTTCACTGATATGTGATGATGAAGACCTTTTCATGTTCATGTTGGCATCTTCTTTTGAGAAGGGCTTAATTGGGTATTCTATTTATTTATTATTTTGATTGGGTTATTTGTTTTCTTTTTGTTGAGTTGTATGAGTTGTTCTTTGTATATCTTTGATATCAGCCCTCTGTCAGTAATGTTTTCTACATACAAACTACTCATTTCTCCCACTCAGTATGGTGTCTCTTTGTTTTAGTTTTCTTATGTTTTGCAGAAGTTTTCTCCTTAATTTGATGCAGTTCTAATTGCTTGCATTTTCATTTGTTTTCCTTGCTGCTAGGGCTGAATATGTAAACACATCACAGAAGTTTGTGGCATGCTTAAGTTGACCTATATTTTCTTTTATGTATTTAATAATTTTAGGAATTATATCCAAGTCTTTTACTCATTTAGAGTTGATTTCTGTGAATGGTATGGGATAATCACCTATATTCATTCTTTTTTGCATGGACTACTCAATTTTCCCTCCCTACTTATAAAACAATCCTTGTTTCACTGTATATTCTAAACTTCTTTGTTATAGACCAACTGTCTATCTTGGGTTGGATTTAAATCTAGGCTCTCAATTCCATTCCATTGCTCTGTGTATCTGTTTTTGTTTCAATGTCATATTTCATGTTGTTTTAATTATTATGGTTTTATCATTTAGTTTGATATCTGAAAGTGTAATGTCACCATTATTTTTTGTCACTATAGCTTTTGACCCTATAGTTTTTGCTATTTGTTGTTCCATATGAATTTTAGTTGTATTTATTCTATTTCATTGAAGAATGTCTTTATTAAATTTGTTGAGATTGCATTGAATCTGTGCATTATTTTAAGTAACTTATTTTTATTGTTCATAAAATATCAATGACTTATGGATATAGAGTTCAAAGAATATTTTTTGAGAAATAATGTTTACTATACTGTATTCAAACATAGCCTTCATTATTTTAATAAGGGGCAATAGCTAATGAAATAAAATCTAAAATAATGTTTAAGATATTAGCACAGATTTAAGTAGGAGTCATTTTGGTAGAAAATCATTACAGGTGAATAGTCAAGTACCTCACTTATACACAAGGATAAACACACTAACTATTTTTATCATTTGTTTTACTTAATAAAATCTCCAGAAATATTTCTTTCTTTTAGTTATTAATGACAACTGTCTATATCTTGGTTTTTTATAAAATCTTGAATCATTATCTCTAATTGTCTACTGGACATTACAGCCTAGTGTATAAGCTATTGCTCATAGCTACAGCTAAATTGTAATAAATTTTTTGATAAATTTATTGCAAGATTTACAAGAAGCTGAAATTCCTGATTCCCATTAAGAAGTCTACTCTAGATATTAACTGGAGTAAAATATTACTGGGACAGTATCAAAATTGATGTTGTGATGGGAAAGAATAATGATAGAAAAAGATAATTTTTATTATGTTTATGGCAGTGAAACAGAAAATTTCTTTTTCCCCCTGAATATTATAAAAATTCAAAAAGATAAATGTATAGAACAATGCAAATCTTGTTTCATTGAAAGCAAGTCATAGTTATAAACTAAAAATGAAAAGATAATACCTACAAAAAGCAATTAGATTAGTAAAGAGATACTGAGTGTGAAGTACATATAAAACCTTCCAGGGATAAGTAAGGAGAGGTTCAATATTAGAATATCTTTTGAAATCACATATATTTCTTTCCTTAAACATAAGATGCACACTCTGGCACCCTAAGGTAATAATTCTATAGCCCATGCTTATGAAAATTGTCATAGGTTTAAGATGAGTGTTGGGAGAGAAAACAAATGGAACTGGATGCAAAACGACACAAAATAGAGTGAAAGTACCCAGGGGTGGACTTTGCAGAAAATGCCATATAAAAAAAATACATATAATAATGTAAAAATTGGTATATCTCCAAAGTAAAAAGCACAACTCAAAAAGATTCATAAACTTAAATAAAATAGTAAAACAACAAAATTTTTTGAAGAAAACATAAGGATAAAATTTGTGAACATGCATTGGGCAATGGTTTATTAGATATAACAACAAAAATACCAAAAAGGAAACAAATAGCTATATTATACAATACAAAATTTTGCATTTGTCACAAATAATAATAAAATAAAACAACACCCAACACACATAATGGGAGAAATTATTTTTTAAATCTTGGATATGATGGTCTAAGTACAGGCTACAGTAAAAAAGGACCCTCTTATATTGCTGGTAGAAATATGAACTGGTCAAACCCCTATGGAATGCTGTGCGGAGGTTTCTCAAAATACTAAAAATGGATCTACCATATGATTCCACTGCTAAGAATCTACTCAAATAACAAAAAGACATTAATCTGAAAGAAAACTTGTCCTCCTATGTTTATTGGAGTATTATTTACAATAGCAAAGATATGGAAACAACCTAAATGCTCCAAAATAGATGAATGGTTCAAGAAGATATGATTATAGATAGATAGATAGATAGATAGATAGATAGATAGATAGATAGATAGATAGATAGATAGATAGATAGAACATACATACATACATACATATTTACATACATATATACATACATTAGAATACTACTCAGCAATCAAAAAGATAAATTCTTGCCATTTGTGGCAACATGGAGTTGGAAAGAATTATGCTAAGCAAAAGAAGTCAGAAGGAGAAAGACACTCTATGGTGTCATTTGTACCTATAATATAAAGAGACAAAAATGGGTCAAATAAATTCAGTTTAAGTTTAGCATTAGGATGTTGACTATAGAATTGAGGCTACCAGAGGAGTAAAAGGAGAGAGGAGGGCACAAATAAGGTAGGAAAAGCACTTGTTGGATAATGGGTTTCTTGGTGGTTGGTGTGTTGTGGTACTAATATCTGAGAGAGAGAACCAATACCTGTATTATGCAAATAATGGCATATAAATTAATAATAATATATTAGAAAATAAATGAAATATAAAATTCTCCTGCATCCCAATGGATTGAATGACACTTCAATTCATTTTTCTCAGTTAACTTTTCCTCTGAGTTCTTACTATAACTTAACATTCAGCAAGATCCTGAAGAATTAAGATTCCTATGCAATGTCTGTCTTCAACTTATACATACAATTTCTATAGGTAATATTTATATAATTACAAGTAACGAAGTTAATCGGGAGAAATAAGCCAAGGATACATTGTGTTAATATGTCCAGCGAAAAGGTAGCTGAAAAAGCTGTTGTCTATAGCCTTAAATGTTTTTTTTTTTCTTGTGTGTGCGTGTGTTTGTATGTTCATTTCACTTTAATTGCATTTCTGAGAGGCATCTGAATTTGCAGTTGGAGATAAATGTATGGAAGGAAATAGTATAATGTTATGACTATTTTTATAGTCAGCCTTTATTGGTTATTTTCAATAAAAAGCACAGCATATCCAGGGTGTATTAATAAAAAATGGAGTCTTTAAAAGGCTATTAAAGCAGAATATTCATTATTTTCACTGAGAACATTATAAAACTAAAGTGTCATTCTCCCCCCAAACAATATGTAAAACAAACTGTTCAAAATTCAGAAGTTTAGACTCCAAACTTTGTCTGTTACCAATATCACATAATGAACATGAAGCTTAGAAAGAAGTTCTGCATCTCTTCTGCTTTTAGAAATATTTCATAAAGGCATTTTAGAGTTTTATTTTATTTAGTTAAGACTTATTTATGCTAGGTATACATATAGCTACAGGTGTTCAAGGACTTATCAAAGGTAGTTCTTTTCAAATATATAACATCCAGGAATTTCTCTCTACTCCCAATAAACAGTAAAAATTAAATAATCAAAACTGTGAAGTTCCTAAAAGAAATCCAAGAAATTTCCTCATAAAGAAACTATACCTACATGGTGAAAACCTTAGGTACAGATTATATCAACTTCCTTTGAAAGAACTTCCCACAGACTTCAAAAACCCCTGAGTTTTAAAAATTGCATTACACATTTCTGAAAGCAAGCACACAAACAATTTTACAAACTTTGTCTTTACAAACTATTTCAAAAAGGACAAAGGACAAGTCTTTTTGTCTCTCCCAAAAGGAAATGAATCAACCAAGTAGAAGACTTGTACATAGAAACCGACACAGAAGTAAATCAGCTATTTTCTTGTAACCAAGTTACAATGGTGCCTTTCTGGAGATATTCCAAAGGGTTTTATGTCTGGAATTTGACCTTCATGACCAGGGATTTTCCCACTTTAAGTTAAAAAATTGAAAGGAAACCAAACCAGTTATCTTGACATGTTTATGAACATTCACAGCCTTTACTTGATTTATTGACAAAAGGAATGATAGAAGCACATGAAAATTTACCCAAGGCTTTCTTTCCAATGTAAGGGTACTTTCATGTTTGTTGGAGATTTACTCTTGAAACTTTGTATCAGGTTATAACACTTTCCTACAGAGAGTTTCAGACTGGAACAATTTATTTGTAAGGCTACAATGCTTTTCTAGTTGGCTGGGAGAAAGACACTGTAATGATGAGTCTATTTATTAGGAATTTTTGGATGAATAAGATAGGGAGTGGTAGGAAATCAACTAAAACTATTTATAGCCAAATTAATCACAAATTTAGGATCACAAGAGTTCTTGAGTTTTGCTTACTGCTAAAAACACTATGAGAGATTATAGATTTTAAGCAATTTAGGTAACTTTTAAAAATCTTTGTTTAAATTACAGACATGCAGAAAAGTTTCAAGACTACTACAAAAAACACCATTCATTTATCTATCACTCAAAGGCACCAACTGTCAACATTAGCTGTATTGTTTTACCATGTTAGCACCTTCAGCGATATCACCCAATCTTTACTGATTTCCTAAAGTCATTATTATATACATCCTACCTAATTCTTAAGGACAGAGCTGATCTATATAGAATGATAATAAAAGCAGTCTACATATCAAATGATAACAAGAAACTTAAAACATACTATTATATTCAGGTTATGTTGGAGAGTATCTCCCATTAACATAGCTGATGTTGTGCATTGATAAGTAACATTGTGTAGCTAGGAAACATGAGGTACTTTCCCTTTTGCTTTAGAACTGAAAATTACAAGGACCTGGTAATATCAAGATTTGACTTGCTGACTTGATTGTTTCAGGCTTAGGTGAGAAAATCTGGGCTGCTAGCCTTTATTAGAATTCATAGTTTTCTTTCAGAAGGATAGATTTTGGAGGAGGATGGAGGCCTGGCCATAATGTCCGAGGTGGCCTGGGTCCATGGCCTTTGCTCTGGGCTGGTGAACTCATGGCCTTAGCTAGCATAAGCTGATGGTGTGTGTGTTGAAGGAGTCTAAAGAGTTTGGAGATTTGAACTTTGTGTTGGAGTTTGTTTTATCTAGTTTGATTCAGATGTTTTTGGAGAGGCTGTGAATGAGGCCTGAAAAGATGGACCTGCTGTTGGTTTCTGTTTTACCTGGGAATTTTTCTACTGCTTAAAGTTGAGAGGAATGCCAAAAGAAGAAGATTACCATGTCTTGGACTACATGTTTGGAGAAAACCAAAACAGACACAAAAAGAGGAAAAGAGGAATACCCTGCATTTGGAACATGTGCTTTTGGAACTCAGAATGGTTGGACAAGTGGAGAGGTGATCAGGGATTAAAAGGACAGTTTTGGACATGTGATGTGGTAACTGGGTTTTTATGTTTATTTTATAACACATGTAATGGGGTAACCTGGGGCTTTTACATGCTTATCTTCTAGTACATGTGTAGGTAAACAATTTCTTACTTGTTTACTTATTGATAAATAGTTTGATCATTTTTAGAGTTTGCTCTGGCTTTGGAATTATATAGCAAGAACTGTGGGTGGTAAGGAACCCTAAAAGAGACAAGTTTGAAGTTTTTTTTCTTTAATTTGGGAGAGAGGGCCTGGGGTCAAGCAAGCAGCAGGCATCTAAATGACAAAGGGGACTAGTGTGTGGAAACTTAAGTATTGATAAGGGCTTTTGCCATTTTTTTTTTTAAATCAGGTTTAATTTTTTTTTTCCTTTCTGGTCTAAGAAAAGCTAGCAAAAGGCTTTTTAATAAAAATCCTGTACCTTTATCCCAATAACAGTTATAGATAATAAAACTGAGGTGAGGACATGTCCACAAATTGGTGGAACAGGGAGACTGAAAGCAACTCTCCTAAAAAATATAGCTTAAAAAAGGAAAAGTTCTGATATAACATCCCAGAAAATCTCAGAATCTTGCAATGGGTCATCAGATCACCTCCAATAAGACCAAAAAGCAGAGACTAAAAGCCCAAGGGCATTGGACAACTCAGAGAGCAGCAGGTCCTCTGAGGCCAATGGCCATATTGGCCTTTGACACACTGTTGAGGTAGCATCCACGGCCAGCAGGAATCATAGCCATCATTATCAGCAGCAGAAGCAGTAGCATTGCTTCCAACCCCAACACCAGCTGACTCCACCTGGGGACACTTTGGCTCCTGGGGAAACTCTGGAGATTGAGGCAACACAGCACCACTGTGACTGCTTATAGCTCCTCCAGAGTCATTCATCATATTGGCTCTAGTACACTGCAGAGGAGTTACCCACAGCCAGCTAGAACCACTGCCCTCATCAGCAGCAGCAGCAACAGCAGAAGCAGTATCACCTCTGACCCCAACAACAAATAACCCCAGATGGTAATATCTTGGCTGATGGGAGGACTTTGGAGACTGAAACCTAGCTGTACCACTGCAGCTGCTTGCGGATCTTCAGAGGAAATCACCACATCAGCAGCCAGCAAACCACCAGAGAGGGCACCCACAGCCTTCTGAGACCATGCTGATTACAACTGGGACACTTTGATTGCTGGGGAGATTCAGGGGATCAAGACTCTACACCACCACTGCAGTTTACAGGTGAGAAACCCTTGCCTATGCTTACAATGGGGCAGGATCAGAAGTCCCCTCCCAGTCCACCCACCCACTGATGGTGCTTTTGAAAGCTCAGCCTGGAAAGTTAAAAGTTGCTGGCTAAGGACAATTCATCCAACTGAGGAGAACCCCTCTCCCACAAGTACACTTACAAATGAGTAAGCTCAGCTGAGTTGTGAAGATAACTCAGCAAGAAAGAACTCCACCCAGCCAGGGGTAAAAAACAAATAAATAAAACAAACAAGCAAAAACACCCATTTCTCTACATACTTTTTTTGTTTGGTTTGTTTTGTTCTGTTTTGCGTTGGGTTTTCTTTTTCTGTATGTTTGTCTTATTGGTTTCTTTCTGCTCTGTTTTGTTCTTTTCTCTCCCAATCTTTATTGTCTTTACTTATTTTTTATTTTTCTTATCCTTTCTCTTATCTTTTTCTTTCATACTTTTCTTTCTCCTCTTTCTCTTCTTTTTTCTTTTGAGCCCTGCAAAATTTTGCATTTTTTGTTTCTTTTTCTTCTTTTTCCCCCTTTTATGTTTCCTTCTTTTTATTTCCTTCCTTCTTCCTTCTCTCTCCTTTTTTCCAGCTCTCATCTCCTCCAGAAGCACAATGTTAAAAGAGAAAGATCCTGGGAAATGAAGCACATTAGCCCAATGACTCCACTCTGATGGCTGCAACTTAGGTGAAACTAACAACTGAACATAGAAGTTCACTCCAGGCAACCAGTGGCACCTCATAGCAGATTGTTCACCATGTTGTGCTTATCAGCGCACCTACCACACAGGACCCAGATTACCCCAGACTGAAACCTGGGACCCCACATATCAAAGTGGGGATTAAACAGACAGGAGCTTCAAGGGAAAATCATAGCTCATATCAGCACTTGCCACAGCAGAAGACTGCCCAGGCAGGAGCTTCAGGAAACCCAAGCCCCTGATGCCATAGCATTAACATGGGAACTCTGTCCATTCATTCACGTTAGACACCTGACAGTCACAAACCCATGCATAAACTGCAGGAATATCCATCTCCAATCCTAGTAGCCCAAAACAATTAAATAGGAATGAACAGAAATCCTGCTTGGCATCTGCAAGACACCAGTTAACAGAAGCTGAGGAGAGAGTGGCAGGGACCTGCACGGCTACCTCTGTGTACCAGTCACAGCAGCCCAGCCACTAGGCAGATACATCTATAACTTGGCAAGATCTCCAAGTAATCATGCCAGTCAACACAGGTGGTACAAGGACATCATGTGCAGAAAAACCCAAATGAAGGAGCACTAAAATACATCAAACAACTGCTAACATCTTTTAAAAAGACACTAAAGTTACATATGTGGGAGGAGACTTCAACTCCTCACTCTCACCAAGAGATAGGCCAAAAATAAATATAGGAAGGAAGGAAGGAAGGAAGGAAGGAAGGAAGGAAGGAAGGAAGGAAGGAAGGAAGGAAGGAAGGAAGGAAGGAAGGAGGGAAGGAAGGAAGGAGGAAAGAAATTAGAGAGAGAGAGAAAGAAAGAAAGAAAGAAAGAAAGAAAGAAAGAAAGAAAGAAAGAAAGAAAGAAAGAAAGAAAGAAAGAAAGAAAGAAAGAAAGAAAGAAAGAAAGAAAGAAAGAAAGAAAGAAAGAGAGAAAGAAAGAGGCTGGGCATGGTGGTGCATGCCTGTAAGCGGCAGCCTAGGAAGCCGCGGCGGGGCCAGGGATCTTGGTATGAGTCCCGCTGGGGGCATGAAGCAAGATGTAGTCCCCCCAAAATATAGTTGGGTGTGGTGGCACGCTTCTGCAACCCCAGTTACCTGAGAAGCTGAGGCTGGGAATTGCTTGAGTCTATGGTACCCCAGGCAACGTGAGCCTGTGATTCCACAGGCAAAAATAGCAAGACAAGTACAGGATGGTCTCACTTATATGAGGGATATAGGGAAAATCAAACAAATAAAAAATGAAAACAACCAATGGGACTGAACCATGGAATGAGAGAGGAGGAGGGGGAAGAAGGCAGGGGAGGTGAAGCGTACAAAAGATCAGGATAGTTATCAAATGTTAGTGAAGTGGGAAAGCCCCGGGATAAAATAAAATAAAATTAAATAAATAAATAAATAAATAAATAAATAAATAAATAAATAAATAAATAAATAAATAAATAAATAAATAAATAAATAAATAAAAAAATAAAACAACAACAACAAAAACCCACACACACACTTACCATATATCGGAAAAGAACAACAGGCCAAACAACCAACAACTAAACATCAACTTAACCAAACAACAATTTGCAGAAAAATGGGAGGAGTGACTGAAGGGGGGATACAGAGGGGAAATATGGAGGGAGGAGGAGGGATCAATTAATTCACAATTGTGACAAATCAATAAAATAAAAAAAAAAGAAAAAAAAATAGCAAGACCTAGTCTCCAAAAAGAAAGAATAAAACAAGGACACACTAACTCTAAATGAACATGAAGCCAAATGGACCTAACATACGTCTGCAACCCCCCAAAATTGAATACACATATTTCTCAAGTGCACATGGATCATTCTCTAGAACTGACCATGTACTGGGCCACAAGACCAGCATCAACAAATTCATGAAGATTGAAATCATACCATCTATTTTCTCTGACCATGAAAGTATCAAACTGGAAATCAGCCACTAAAAGAAGGACTGCAAATCTCCCATTTGATGCAGACTGAAGCCATCACTATTGTAAAAAGAGTGGATAAATGAAAAAAATCAAAGAAAAAAGTAAAGAAATATTTTGAGATGAAGGACAATGAAGATACAGCCTTCCAGATTATATGAGATGCTGCAAAGACATTAATAAGAGGAAAATATATAAGAATACAGCCCCACATCAAGAAACAAGAAAATACCCAAAGAACAATCTAATCTCACATCTGAGAGAACTAGAGAAAGAAGAACAGAAAAATCAAACAGCAAGTAGAAGGAAGGCGATAATCAAAATTCAAGCAGAAATAAATGAAATAGAAATAAAAGATTATCGCAGGTACGGTGGCTTGTGTCTGTAAGCCTATGAAGCAGCTGGGGATCGCGGTTCGAGTCCCGCCTGGGGCCTGTAGCGAGACCTAGATCCAAAAAAAATAGCTGGGCGTGGTGGCATGCACCTGTAATCCCAGCTACCTGGGAAGCTGAGGCTGGGGATTGCTTGAGTCTGTGGCCACTTGGGCAACGAGAGAATAGCAAGACCTAGTCTTAAAAAAAAAAAGAAAAGAAATAAAAGATTATTAAATAGATTATCAAAACAAAAAGCTGGAAATTTGAAAAGATAAACAAAATAGATAAACCTCTAGCCAGGCTCAAAAGAAGAGAAGGGAGAAAACACAAATAAAATCATAAATGAAAGAGGAAAAAATTCAACAGATAAAGCATAAATCCAGAGGATAATAGAGATAACTGTGAATATCTATATGCAGACAAGTTCAACAACCTTGATGAGATGGACAAATTTTTAGAAGCATACATCTATCTAAAACTGGGTAAAGAAGACATAGAAAGCCTAAATAAACCAATCTCAAGTAGTGAAAATGAAACAGTAATAAAGTCACTAACCAAAAACAAAGCCCACCAAATGAGTTCTACCAGATGTTCAGAGATGTTCAGTCTTACAAGGTCTCTTAAAAAAAAAATAGAGAATTCAGGAACACGACCAAATACATTCTACAAAGCAATTGTCACACTAATATGTAAACCAAACATTGAGAACACAAAGAGAAGAAACTATAGACCAATATTCCTAATAAACACAGAAGCAAAAATTCTCAGCAAATTCCTGGTAAATAGACTCCAAACATAATACACCATGGTCAAGTGGGATTTATTGCATGGAAACAAGGTTTTTATTTATTTATTTATTTATTTATTTATTTATTTATTTATTTATTTATTTATTTATTTATTTATTTATTTATTTATTTATTTTTATATATAAATTTCACAACATTGTAATCCCAGGGGTTTACCTCCCCTCCCCTCATTTCCACTCCCCCTTTCCCTCCTGCTCAAAGTTGTGCACTTCAGTTTGGTGCTTAGCTTGTTTTGACTTTTCCTCAGGTCTTTTGTTCATTTTTTCACTATATCCCATATATTAGTGAAACCATTTGGTTTCTGTCTTTTTCTTTATGACTTGTTTCTGCTAATATGATTTCTCCCAAGTACATTAATGTTGTTATAAAATCATCGAATTTGTCATTTTTGATTGATGAGTAATATTCCATTGTGTCTATATACCACATATTTTTCATCCAGTCATATGTTTTGGGGCATTTAGGTTGCTTCCATGACCAACAAAGTTGTTTTAATACCTGGAAATCAATTAAAGTAATCCAACATATCAAAAAAGAAAGAAAAAGACAAACCACATGATCATATTAATAGATACTGAGAAACATTCCACAAAGTTCAATATCCATTTATGATGAAGGTCATATGTATAGACAGTCCAAGACTTATACTTCAGAAGCATCTTTCAGAATACATCTACAGATGCTAAAAAAAATGAAGGAAAACATAAAACTGGGCCTACATCAACTAAAAACCTTCTGTACAGCAAAAAAGACATTAACCAAAACAAAAAGAAACACAACCAAATGAGAAAAAATTTTGCCTTCTATATAAATGATAAGGGTCTGATAACAAAGATCCACAAAAAACTCATTTAACTAAAAAAAATGGGGAAAAAGCTAAAAAGACACTTATTGAAAGAAGAATGCAAACTGGACCAACCACTATGGAAAATTGTAAGGAGGACCTTCAAACTACTGAAAATGAAACTGTCATTCTATCCAGCAATCTCACTTCTGGGAATCTATTGAAAGGATACAAAAGTACTAATTCAAAAGGACACCTATAATCCAATGTTTTTTGCAGTACTGTTTACAATAGCCAGGATATGGAAACAACCCAGATGTCCCAAAGCAGACGAATGGGTCAGAAAGCTGTAGTATGTGTACACAGTCAAATATTATTCTTTAGTCAAAAAAGGAAAACTCATGTCATTTGCAGCAACGTGGATGAAGCTAGAAGGAATTATGTTAGTGGAAGCAAGTCAGAAAGAAAAAGAGAAATACAGGATGGTCTCACTTATATTGAGGAATATAGGGAAAACAAATAAACAGACAATAAAATTTTTAACTAAGCAAAACGAAAGAATAGAACAATAGAGGGGGAGGGGAGTAAAATTGGGGGAGGGATGGTCACAAGATATTAAGATGGTTCACAGCTGATAAGGTGGTGGGAAAGCATTGGGGTAGACAATGATGTAATATGTGTGTATGTGTATGCAATCAATACAAAATTAAAAGAATAAACATCCATGCAGCAGCAAAAGAAAAAAGTGAAAACAAAAACAACAACAACAACAACAAAAAAAAAAACTGGAGTCACAGAGTGAAGAAATAGCATAACAGCATAACCAGGACTCAAATTCAGCTGTCAGACCCAAAAGTTAGTGGTTAAAAGCATCATGTAATATTAGATGTATGACAATTCCTCTTCCTTAGTCTATTGGATTACCAGTGGGTTAGGACTTCACTTTGGAATTGCATTTGAACTTCTAAGGCTGTACAACAAATAAAGAAACAAGTACTAAATTAGTAGCATAAATGGATCTGTGACAGAAAAATTCCAGCATCTTATGCTTAAAGATGTCTTTATATTTTCAAACTAAATATTTTTGGATGAGTAATTAATTATTCATCTACTAACATACTATATCCTGTGACAATAAAGCTCAAAGTTTGCTATTGTAAAGTCATTGTTGGGGAATAGTCAAAGTAAAGAGGAAGAAATAAAATAAGCTCAACATTGATGAAACCTAGAAGTTTAAACCGCTAAAAGAATGGGTATTACCTGTATGTTACATATCTTTGAATTAATGTATAAATATAAATATATATAAAGAAGCGATATATATATATATACACACACATATATGGCTTCTTTTCACTTCTAAACTCAATTACATTTGATTTCTAAGAAATAAAAACACTTTTTAAAGTTGAACAATGGATTGCTGAGATTTCAATTTTGAGGATTTTTGTTTTAATCAGGTGTTTTGTAGCAGGGTAACTAAAGAAACTTATTTCCTGTAGAAAACAGGAAACTATCAAGAAATACAGATGCTCATGAATATACAGTAACTGTGCCAGGCTCACAGAATTTTGGATGGAGTAGTTACTAGAATTAGAAAAGTAAATTAAAAAATTATTGTTTTAAGTTTTAGGGCAATAAAATCTGACTAATTTTTTAAATAGCTGAGACTGATCAACTCAATTTTATGGAAAGTTAAAAAGCTTGAGCAAGCTTATATATCATCTGGTGAGTCTCGACTAATTCAATAAAATACAGTAAAAGCCTACTACTATTCTAGACATGAAAACTACAAAACTAAAAAGGGTATTGTTTTACTAGTATTATAAAGAATTATAGGAGATACAATTTATGCAATATTTATTAATATGCTGTTAATATAAATTTATAAATACCTCATAGCTCTTACAGAAACACTATAAGGTAGATATTATTACCATTTTTTTTCCCAGTTTATCATAGGCCAGCACTGGTCTCTGCTCATGTATTTGGAAACCAAGTTTCTTATAAACTGAAGACGTCAAACTGTTTTTTCTTTGACTATTCATTTATTTCCCTTTTAATTTTCTGAATCAAAATATTACCAGATTTGTTTCACATTTGTTACTTTTTACGTTTTTGTTACATTGATTTTACATCTTTGTTAATAGTTTGACAACATAGGATATCCCCTCCTCAATCCTGGTCACCATAGCTCTCCCACCACCAAAGTACCCCTACTACTCCAACATAGTCCACTGTGTTCTCCATTATGAACTTCCTATACCCACCTCCACCCCCACCCCACCCCCGCCTTTCACCATTCTCATTTTGAATGTGAGGTTAAAGCACATGCTTTGCAGTAGATCTAGGAGCAGAGTTCAGTACAATTTGATGGAATATGTCTATTTGCTATGCTATGTCATATAGGATCTGTATTCAACAAATGTCCTAAGATTTTATAAGTGCTTTAATAGAAATATTTCCTGTGAGACATGAAAGAGAACATTGAGAAGATAGTTATATTAAATTATTTTGATTATTTTGCACTTTATTCACTGTGTCTATTATAGAAGTTAAAACTATACACATATACTTGCATTTTTGGCTTTTGTCTATATTTCTATTGAAGAGTGATGGTTTAGAGTTTCTTCTAACCTTTACAGGCCCAGACTGTTTAGACTTGTACCAGTAATAATATTCCAGAAAGCAAGCATCTTTTAGGCATATGCAGCATTCACGTTATCTTTGTTCAGTAGTAAGTAAATCGTTGCTATGGTTTAATCATCACCACACAAAAGATAAACTCCTTCAGGTAGGGAGGGGGGTTTCTCTAACATTACATGTGCTTAATCTAAAATTTTGCACATAATATCATTTAATAAATGTTGAATCTATAATTTAGTTGACTAAAATACTAGCTGGTTTTTGCTTCAATGAGCATTGGCAAAGAACTCATTCACTTTCTTATTATACCACTTTTTATTGAACTAACATTGCATTTTATTTTGACAAGTAATACTTTCTTTAACTCTCATAGAGGACTCTACATTTACTATTACAGACAATTCTGTTTCAACTCATTTTGAATCTTCTATTTTGGGCCTACCCTCTTAATCTGTGGAGCATTATCATATTTATTCAATACAGTGGCAAAATTTTGAAGTTGAATGTTAAATTAATAATAATAAAGGTCTTAAGGTTTAATTTTATTTCATAGGTTTAATAATTTTTCCAAGAATGAGCACTTCTCACATATTAATTATTTTCCTATCTATATTCATTTATTGTGACAAAGACTGAATTAAAAACAAGTTAAAAGTTTAACTTTCTGTGATATCACCACATACTATTCAGCAAATTTTCATCTTTTTAGTCTTCTTTATTTAAGTATTGGTTGAAAAAAAAATGATCAGTATGAGTGTGAGAATAGTTGTCTAGAATAGTTGCTATAATCCAGAATGGCTGTATCAATGCCTGACTTAATAATAACCTTGCTCTAAATATAACAAAACACACAAACACGATATTGTGCTTTCCATATTCAACATTAACAAAAGCTTCAATGTTACTCTTTTAATTGTACTTATATATAAGCATCATTCACTTAAATAAGTGTTTTAAATTCCAGCTAACAATAAGATTTCCCATGAAGTTACATCACTTCCTTTTTCTCTTTAAGACAGTAAAATATTGGATTTTATGGCTCCCTTAAAATTGATTTTCTGGAGGCCTGTTTTACCATGCTTCTTTCCACCAATCTTTAAGGAATTTGACTCTTTTTTTTTTTTTGAACTGGGTAAACACTCTAGTTTTTGACAGATAGTTGAGAAGGAGGCTTTTGTCCACAAATATTGTATGTTAATTAGCTTGGACCACCATGCAAACACTGGGTGGTTTAAACAATAGACATTTTTCTTAGAGCTCTGGAGGCCAGCAGGTCTGATTTTTAATGGCATCTCTCCTTTTGACTTGCAGATGTCCATCTTCTAGCATCCTTACAAGTTCTTGCTTTCTGTGTATGTGATGAGAGAAAAAGAAGCAGAGAAGTGTAGAGGGGAGATGAAGGGAGGAAAGGGAAAAAGGGGAAAGCGAAGAGAAGAATTCTTTGGGTGCACTCTGATATCTTATCCTTTTCTTATAAGAACACCAGTGCTATGAATTAAGGGCCCCCTCCTTGCGATCTTAGTCTTAATTATCTCCATAAAGATAATTAACACTAATAGCCATATTAGTGTTACAACTTCAATATTTGAATTTTCTGGTGACACAATTCAGGTTATTTCATGGACGATGGGCGTAATCTCATTATGTTGTAATATATAATTTCTGGTATAATTCTAAAACACTGTTCTATTGTTCTCTTTATTGCAATATTTCTCTTTAATGGCCATTCAAGTAATTCATCCATATTAAATGGTTTAAATTAACTATCATTTTTTTGAAAAAAATTGTATTAAAATATAAAAAAATAGCATTTTCTCAAAAGTATAAGCTTTTAACAATAGATATAATTGATATAAATAATGCACTAAAGTCTCATCATAACATAGAATCTATGGAGACTGTAATAAGTGCCACATTAGATTATGAAGAAAGAAATTTAATAAATTTCCATTGGGAGCAAGTTATAATATCAAGGTGTGTCAATATAGCATGTCTTCATGATAATGATGAAAACAAACAAAGCAATAAAACACAAAATATTGAACAAACATACTTTTAGCTGAAGTTTCTGAAGATGTAAATTAAAGAATCTTGAATAATGCTATGTTGCTCTGTAAAGAAAAGTTGCTGATCATTTAGAAAGAAATGTTGTAATTGTAGTTAAGTTTTGCTTTTACTGTTATTATCACATTCACTTATTGAGTGCTCTGTTGCTCAAGACACTCTTTTCAATGCTTAACAAGACAATGCCTATGACCCAAAAATAATGTACCATAGCATCGCCAACCCACTGTGTGGGCCTATTATAACAATGCAGTTGAATCAAAGCACAATCAATCTGATGGATTGCCTCATAAGAAATCATTATGATAGTCTAAACTACCAAATTGACTGTGCCATGGTCAATTGAGTAATTCTGTAAAGACTTATTCTGTACAGACTTGGACATAGAGAAGGTATCATCTTTGATCTTGAGGCAATTACTTTTTAAATCAGTAAAACATTATTGTTATGATACAAAATCAAATAGATAAAACATAATGGCACTCAATATTCTGCCTCCAGTTAAATGCTTAGTGAATGCAAATAAAGTATTACAATATCTTATAAAGAGTGTCCTAAAGTGCCCAAATGTTGAAGCCTAAGCCACGATGAATTGCTTCAGAAGAGGTACAATAAAAAGAACCCTATAGTCAGGCGCATAGAAATAGTTTCAAGCTAAGTCATTCACTCAAAAGAAATATAGTGAGTCCTTACCATATACCAGGCCCTATACAAGGGATAAAATCTCCCCACTTGGGAGAGAGAGAGAACAGGGGACTATGCATGGGCACAATAGGGATTTTGGTGGTAGGTGTGCTGTGGTGACTTCTTGAGGGGTGAAATTTTGTACTTCTAAAACACTAAAAAGGTTGTAAACTAATGATAATTTTAAAAAATCCCTTTCTTGGAACTGTGAGATCTTATATGTCATTTTATCTTTCAGTTTCTTTTTCATATAAAATAGATAAAGAACTTTAATACTGTTCACCTCACCATTTTATTCAGAGAACCAACAGATGAATTGTATGTGACGGTTAATACTGTTTTTATTTCTGATTAGTTTTCAATCTAATAATCAATCATTCAATGAATAAAATTGCATGTTTCTAATCCAGTACTGTCAACATTTTTTTGTACTGCCGTTATTTTTTCATTTTCAATGTATGGTTTCATGACCAGTTTGACAAATTTAAGATTATCCTCGTGACTGCATTTTTCTTCATCCTTAAAAACATCAAAACTGCAACCTTCATAACTGGAAAATGTGAGTCTATTGAATTATTTAACCAATGCATATTAAATATTTAATTGTTATTATTGTTATTATCTTGCCATTTAGGCAACGTTGTAACAAACATTTCTACAAATAAATCACTGTCTGCACCATTATTTTCTTAGTACATATTATTAAAAGTAGAGTATTTCAAAAGTGGTATTTTCATATAAAAGTGAATTTTTATACTCATTTTCAAATTGAACCTTCAGAAACTTTATCAACTTAAACTTCCATTAATTACTATTGTCAGCATCACTGAACATTGATATCAGACAAAACATCCAAATAATAGTTCAAAAATAACACTTTTTCCCCATCTGGATTTTTTTTAAATCTATCTATCTATCTATCTATCTATCTATCTATCTATCTATCTATCTATCTATCTATCTATCTATCTATCTATCTATCTATCTATCTATCTATCTATCTATCTATCTATCTATCTATCTATCTATCTATCTATCTATCTATCTATCTATCTATCTATCTATCTATCTATCTATCTATCTATCTATCTATCTATCT
>PVHY01004539.1:0-93043 GCA_004024945.1 Uropsilus gracilis
ACCACTCAAAATGCCTAAATCCCTATGTACACTAAGGTCTGATTTGCAATGTACTAAAACCACAGTTACCTAAA
Organism: Uropsilus gracilis; assembly: GCA_004024945.1. NCBI lineage: Eukaryota > Metazoa > Chordata > Mammalia > Eulipotyphla > Talpidae > Uropsilus > Uropsilus gracilis. Next base: position 75 of record PVHY01004539.1, read on the forward strand.
ATTCCTACTGTTTTCAAATCTTATCTTTCCCAAATCTGTCCCTATTTTTGTTGACATCAGGTCTTTTTCTCCTCACATCCTCTGCCCACTTGATTCTTCTTGTACTTGTCTCTTCTCTACAGGATTAGTTTAGGTCCTTGTTATTGAAATGTCATCATAACTTTTAGATTGGCTAACCACTTCCAAAATTGTATTTATTACTCACTATTTTTTGGCTTAAGCTAAATAAAAAAATATTTCTAAAAAAAAAAAATAAAACACACTTGAATGCAAAAAAAAATATATATATACTGCCAAAGGCTTTGAGAAAACATAGTTGGTAGGGAAATTACAGGTAGCATTTAGGTAACAAGGATTTAGTTGGGAAACTAGTTCTATTGTGTGTGCTTTCCTGGTTTCCATTTGTGAAAATGTAGAATTCTAGATTCCACACTGAATTTGAAATTATCAAGTTATGACAGTGAAGGCATGAAAAAGCAATTTTTTTTTGTACAGTTCTCTTGTTCTCATGTAATTCAATATACAATCATTTAGTTGTGTTTTCTATTTTGGTGAAGTTGACAACTGCCTATAGATAAGTAAGTGTAAATGCAATTCAAGATATGTTGAGAAAAAAATTATATATATCTGTCATATAACTAAGGTGAGTTTCCAACAATAAGAATTCAGGGAGTGAATTCTGAATAAGAATTCAGAATCTGATGACCTCTCAGAGAATAGCCACATTAAATCCACACAGGTATAAGAATTGATGCAAAAAGCACCACTGTCCATTGGTCATGTTGGTTCCAACCTGGAGCACCTGCAGATATGTCTTGGATGACAACATGGAAGACAAGACCAGGGCTCTACTGCCTGTGACTTGGGAGCCTGGTACCTCTGTGCAAGGACCCCCAGCAAACCACAGCAGCCCTAAAGTCCAGTCTGTCTGGGCCACACATGCTTTTAGGAAAACATGATCACCTAGACCTAGCTATGATTTTTAGCAAACAGGTCCAGAAACATACCCACTTTCTCTTTTGAGAATGCCAACCATGGACAGAGAGGAGGATGGGAGGGGAACCTGCATCCACCATATACTCTTTTGTTTTATACTTTACAAGGTGTTTTTAATACAAGGACTTTATAGTACACTTGTGATTAACCAAGAAGAGGAAGGCCAGACAGGAAGGCTTGTATTGTAATATGCAAATGTTTTCTACAGAACATTCATTATGCCAACAAGACTAAGGTTCTCATGTGAATCTCACTCACTGAAACACTGACCCCAGTGTAAGTTTTTCCTGCACCCCATGCACATAAGGCCTGTGTGCATTTACATTGTTAAAATTAAGTTTTAAAAGAAAGTTTAAATCTTTCTGATATCTCTTCAAAATATTTATAAATGTTTACTTGACACAAAGACATGAGCTAATAATTCACAAGTCATGTGGAGAGACTGGTAATCAAGGTACACATGGGCTTGAACTGGTTGACAACAGGCAGAGCTGGAGACACTTTGGAGGTTTTGAGTTCATCTACTCCAACAAATCCTCACCTTTGTCTTCAGCAGCCACAGTGGAGCAGAGTAACAGAAGGAGATCATAAATTTTTATTGTATCTCACACCTTTCCAAGTCACTCTAAAACCAAATAGCTTAGGTTTCCACTGACAGGTCAAGCTCCACAGATCTCATATGGTTCAAAGGATTCTCCATTTCCAGTAAAGGCTTACTCACTGTTCTCCTGAAGTACTTTAGTAAAAGAAAAGATATCCTTATTTCACAATCATGAATTAAAATATAGGAGACATTGAGGCAAGTGCTTTAAGTATGAGTTTCAGCTACATGACAGTAATTATAAAATAAATAATAATAATGATGATGATGATGATGATGATGACAATAAACTAAGGAGAACTATATTCAAAAAAGAAGGAAGTAAACTCCTGAAAAAACATCAGATATCTGAACAGAGGTGGCTATCCCCCCCCCAGCTGACAAAAAAGCACTCCTCTCTAATACAATTGTCACTGGAGGTAGGAGCTGGGGGGCTGAATACAAATCTTACTGTAAAATTCAAGGAAAGTCTTCTGCTTGCTGAACCACAGTTTATACATCTATAAAATGAGATTTATATCAACCTCAATCATTTAATTTGAGCCATACACAGCCAATGTAACACCGTGAAGCAGTATCTGTGCATCAAAAGGCTATGGTCAGAAAAGAATAACCTTCTAGACACATGATTTTGTCCAAAATGGGTCTGTTTGCATTTATTGTCATAAAGTCAATGAGATATAGTACATGAAACTATTTTGGTAATGCAGTGATAAAATCAAATTATGAAGAATCTGGTTTATTTGTGGCAGAGATGACTTGTTGCTCAAAGGGGCCTCCTTACCTGAGATGCACCTTTGCCACAGCTTTGCTGCCCTGTCTTGAGGTGCATTTTCATGCAACTGTTCACTAGCCAGGTCCAAAAGACCATTTTCTAAAACAAGCTGTAAAGTACATTTAACACTCTGCTATACAAGCTGTAAACATGCTTTTGGAAAATATAGTATATGCTCATCATTTGTATAGCCAGACAGCTGGAGTCTACAGAAATGCAAATGTCATCACTTAGTAGAAATGAAGAAATATCATTCATGGAACTGCATGGAACCATTTGAGGGAAGCAGTTGTCAACAAATCCAAATATGAAGTAAATAAAAAACAAATTCAAATTTTATATAAAAGCCAGGTTGGGGGGATGGGATGATTGTCTTTGCATGAGTCTGCGTTTATTCTGATGTTGGCCCATGAGTTCTCACCATGTTTCCTCCAGCTTTGTGTCTAAGCTATGGAGCCATTTATCCATTTTCTGGCACCACAGGAGTTTGCTCATTGTGATTTTCTTCCATCATGCCAGAGGACAGTCATCTTTAGAACTGAATTATTCGGGGTTGCAGAGTGCTAACTCAGGCCCACACCTACTCCATGTTCACAGTAGTCAGTTCCAAGTCGGTTAAAACATCTTTTCCTTAAAGTTTATGTTTGTTAGGCAGGCAAACAGCCAGTCAAAATATGCTATGTTGTGTGAAGTGTTATCAGTTGAATTGCCTTAGCAATTTTTTTCTATCCAATTTCCTACAATACAGACACAATTCATATGGCGTGTATGCACATGCACACAAATTTATATAAAAACAGAGAAAGTTCATGAACTTTAATATTACAATGATCCTATGGATCCCTTTTATTATTTTAAACAAAGGGTATACCCAACATTGACTGTTGAACCCTCACTCTTCATGAGTGACTGCTTTCAGTTTAAAGCTCAAATAACATTTAGCCTTCAAATCAATCAATTTTCAGTTCACTCTCCAAGAAGAGAAAGTGATTTGGATTAAAGGATATGAAATTCCTTCTTTACTACTTTCTCTCCTGGTCACTAGGGGTATCTGGGGGCTAACAGTTCAGTCCATGAAGAAAGAATTTCCCTCTCTTTGGCTAGCTATACATCCTCTGTACAGGTGACACCTGGCCTCCAGAGACATTAAGAGTGGATGTGAATGTTGGAAGAATCCACTCTGCTCCTGTTTCCCAGAACTAGCACTGCACTATCTGAGCATCAGGCAGGAAACAAGTGATTGAACCTGGTGCTCTTATGGAGAAGAAAAGTAAGTATTTATTTCCTTCTTCTTTAAGTTCCTTAAAAAAAAAAAAAAAAAAAGGAAACCACAGCCTGAAGGCCAAGAGGGAGTGTGAGGAGAGTATGACTAAAAATCACCACCATGTGTAGTAGACCCTCAAAAGTGTATAAAATGAAGGTATGGAGCTAGTGGTGCAACTGTGTAAGTACAAGGAAGTACACAATCTCTTAAAATGTTTACTGTACATAATTTAATGCCCAGATACCTAGTTGAGGGCTTTGGGGCACAGTTAGGGATGTTTTGAGGTAAAATCTTGCTTTTCCACTCTCTAATACTCAAGATGGCCCAAAGGAATAGTGAATGTTCCATCACTTTGCAGATGTCATCAGGTATGAAGAAGACCTACAAGTATAGAAGCAGATGCTCCAGGGAGCCTTCCTGTTTCAGGTAATCTCAGTCTGTTTACATTTGAAATGGATTGACCATTTTGACAATGCTCTTATCTAGTAATAACAGCATTAGAAGACTTCTGGGTAACTAGGAACAGAAACGTCTTCAGCTATTTGGTACCTTTCATTTCATATCTGGTTCTAATAGAGAATTTTATGTTTTAACAGAACAGAAAAACTTATCATGAAAAATAACTACACTATGGTAGAAGATGACTGGTACTTCCATAGCAGACATGGTAGAAACTTTATTTAGAGGATGAACCATACCCTCAAATGTAGCTGTACATCAACGTAATCTCAATTAATGTACCTGGAAAAAAAATGACTATTCCTCCAAGACTAACTCATGTTAGTCTCTTGAGTTGCTTACAAGTTTGGTGAGTAAAGAGAAAACAGCAGTTTCTTCTTTCATCTCAATCTGAGGATTGTGTCTATAGAAAGGTAGGTGTGAAATGTACCACATATGATTCCTGTTGGGAGATGAATATTTACAGGTTCATTGCTTTAGGACACGTTAAAGTCTTGCTAAAACCAGACTGGTGTCCTCATTGTGGGGATTTCAGATTCAATGGCTCTGAGAAGGGTTCTGAAAATGTGTGTATCTAGTGGTGCTATGAGTGCAGAGACCCCAAATTCAGAACCCTGGACAAGGCAGAGAATATACCACATCAGTACTCACAATTCCTGAGAAACAGGTACACTGAACTTTCCCACACCCTGACCTTTCTCCCTGGCATGTTGCTCCCCACAAGGTGCTCTAACTTCTCCCCAATCAGTACTGTATGCTGGTGGATGCTAAGGAGCTAACATAATTTCTGGTGAAATGATAGCTGATAAGGAATTTCATGCTGCTACTTGAACATAACATGCTAAGGACAGCATAATTATTCCCTTCAGAATATCTGAGTTTCAAGCAATAATCAGAGGCAGGTTTTAACATTCAATAGCTCTTAAATTCTACATTTTAATCACATTAGCTAGGGCAGAACTACTCCAGGGAACCAAAGAAAAACGTCAATGACAAGTCCACTGGTGCTGATTGACTCTTGCACTGCAGAGCCATACCTGTATGTGCTAACCTGCATAACACTGTTTGCTCATCAGGTTGCTTTTAAAGCCTTCTGAATTTTCCAAATGCCTGGATGAACTATCTGGCTTTCCAATGTATCAGGCCAACTTGCTGCTGGAGTCCAGCAAAGAGGAACAATCAATAAAGACACTTCTCAGCACCTTCTGTTCATTTTCAGTAGAACTGCTTGGTAATCCTTGTGGGCCAGCCACACATCTGGACAAACTCTCCATCTCTTTATCTCTCTCTTTCTGCCAATATTAACTACGCATTCTGGCTTTGCTGCATGCCATGGAACCCCAAGGAGGTGGGAGTCACCCTGACAGCAACAATAGCACCAGTACCTCCAGGTAGGAGCAGAACACGGTTTCTGAGAAGTCTGTAACTGCTTCCTTAAGAGGGACATCAGGCTGGGAAGTATACAATCTGTTCAGCAGAGCAACGTGATAATAATATTTCCCACCAAAGAGCCCACCAGGGGTGGTGAACCATGGATGCAGCTGTGAGGTCAATCATTTGCAGCATGTGCCATGCTCTCTTTCAGAGCTTTGGTACAGCTCACTTTTCTGCCTCAGCTTTGCCTTCAAATGCCATTTTTCACTAAACACTTGGGGAATAGCATTCTCTTCCCAGGTGCCCACAATGTCTCACCAGTTCAACTCAGTCACTGTTTTTCATAATGTCTTAAGGTCATTTTCTGTGATCCAACCAGAGGAATTTATTCAAGTGTTTGCATCACTGAAGGGAAATAAGTGTTGGAGAAACAAAAAAAAATTAACAATTGCAAAAACTGATGATCTTTTGTTCTCCTTAATAGGAACATTTATTTATTAAATTTATTTCTTTAAGAGGAACATTTAACACACTGTCAACCAACTGATTGTTTTCTTCTTTCTTGGGACTTCAAATGTACACCTGTCATTTGAGTATTCAAAAACATACTTCTAAGATCCTATCCAACTTAGTCTGAAAAGAGTAGGTCTAAAACCCCACTTGAGACCAATATCCATAACCACAGAGTGTATCCCCTTAGGGCTAAATTTTTTTCCACCTCAACTATCAAGGGTGATTATTTCTTTGTTCACTTCAGGCTATGTACCTTATCAATAATTTGCTTTGCATAAAAATGTGGACTGAAGCAAAATTCTCAAAAGAAGTGAGAATTTTGTCCTTTAAATTACTTGTAAAAATTCAAACATATGATTTCTCACTGATGTATAGTAAAACTATAATGCCACAAGAAAGCAGCACGAATTTGATTAATAACATACACATGTCACTTCCATAAATATATTTATGAACAGCTTATTTCAAGCAGGCTTCTGCTAAATACAGGTCAATTAGCAACTATCTACAAATTAAACTTCCTGACATTCACACTATGATTCTTAATTTTATTTATTTATTACATTTTAAAAGGGCAATTTTATCAGGAGAAGGAGATGCAAGGCACCTGCATAATCACAGGTGGGCAGGAGAGCTGCCACTGTTGCTTTGCAAAGGGAAGAGGTTTGTGAAAAGAAACAGCTGCACAGTCACAGGCGTGGTCAGGAGAGCTTGTGATGGCTAATTTATATGTCAACTTAATGGAGCCGTGAGATTCTCAGACCTCTGACCAAGCATTATTTTTCCAAAGAGTTTGTTAATCCTAGAATCTTACACACCATGTGTCATGTAGGTTCTTTGCTGTGTTGTTCTCAAAACCTGTGGATTTCCTATATAAGTCTCATATGTTTTGAGCCTTTACAACATTTACTGAGTGCATGCTCTTTGTGGGAATTATGAACCACATGAGCCATCAATGAAGATCTTAATATCAAAGAGTTACTAACAGGAATAAGCTATCCTGATTCAGGGATCCAAAATTTTATTAGTTTAAAGTTGAACACAACCAAAGTTGCTCTATATAAAGATGCTAGAATGGGTTGCTACTGAAAAATATGTTTGGTACAACTGGTTTCAATGATTTGCTGCAAACATGTCAATATCAACACCCTGGGATTGCATTATGCCTTATTGTCTAGCATACACTGTGTTTTACTTTACTCATTACTTTGAAGACTGTTTAGCTGTGCCTATGTGCCCTTCCTTCTCCCTCCATCTCTCCTTCCTTCCTCTCTCTGTCCCTTCCCAGTCATAAGTCATTTTCAGTCACAAGGACTAATAATCCCATTAGTATACTGCAAAAGTTGCCACTGTCTTCAAGTGGTTAAACACATGTTGTCACTTAAGCAGAAGCTACACCCTCTATTTTGCATTGTCCTTTTCTTAGTGGTGACCAACAGACACATGCTTAGTTTTAACAGTGGGTGGAGTGAGGATTTTGAAAGAAGACTTAAAAAAAAATCCCCAATGATTTCATTATCTTCATCCTGCGGTCAGGGCATAAGCAGAAAAACAAATTAGGAACCTCATTCATGGATTTTTTTATTCCAAGAATACATTGCTATTAACTGTATGAATATAAATTCATGGATTCCACTAAATTACACTCAATTATGCTGGGTCAGTAAGCTTCAAGCAAACCAGAAGCTTAATCTGAATCACTTTCACAAGGCCTCCATTAGCTACAACAATCACTCATGTAAGAAACCATTAAAAACACCCTGTCGCCTGTAAAACTTAGCACAGTGAGACAAGCTTCCTGCAATCCACCCATCCCCTGTCCTCAAGGTTGCACCATCATTCATACACATGGGACTGACTGACATGAACACAGAGTGTATTCTTGAGGGGAAAAAAATAAAAAACACAACAGCTTAGAGAAAAGATAGAGGGGAGAGGAATGGCTCCCGTCACTCTAGATGACTGTCGACTTGTGAACCTCTAAATAAAATTGAGTTTGTCAGGGGTTGGAGTTGGGGCAGGAGATACTGTTTAGTGGAAATGATATTTTGGATATTTTGGGGGTATGACAAGCTATTATGAATGTATTTAATGCCACTGAATTGTACACCTGTGAATAGTTTAATATATAACTATTATTTGTTACATATATTTATCTTATTGCAATATTTTTAAAACACTTGCTAAAGAAACCTATAACTTTTATGAAAAACTAGAAAGGTTTTATTTCTATTCAAAATATAAACTGATGAAAAGATTACATTTATTTTACCAAAAATTCCAGATCATTGGAAATATTTCTAAATCATTTCTATCTTCAAATGCATATGTGCTTTTGAGATCAAGGAGCTTGTTTTTCTAAAATTTCAAAACCAATAAGCAATGAGAACAGTACAAATAGAAAATGTTAGTGTGGACTGAAAACACTGTCCTTAATCCTTAGTGACATGCTTTAAAAGTGAGATAGTATGAAATATTAACAGCATTAAGCATATTTGCTTTTCATGGGGTTTTCTAAAATAGGTCAAACAGTATTACAAACATCAGTTAGGTCCTTTTCCACCACAAGCCTCACTGTACCTTGTGGTTCTGTGGTCTCCACTGCTCCTTATTTGTCCCCCACAGAGTCACTGACAGCCAGTGGCTGTCTGTTAACAAGGAAACTGCAAAGAGATGCTTGTGATTGCTCTTCTCTAATCATTGGTTCTCATGTCCCTTATAGAGTAAGTATTTTGAAATGAGACTTATGCTATTAATAATTTAAGAACAATTTAAGACAGTAAATATTTCTCCACTTATTCCTTCACTAGTGACTTAGCCAGCTTCAAGGGACTCACATAATTACAACTGAGTTAACCTTCTTCTAATAATAATGTAAGGCTAATCCTTAAGAAATCACAGTCAAACACAATCTAACAAGGACTTCTATGAACACTTAAACTTTACTTGAGAGGAGTACTGTGGAGAGCAGATTTGGGGGTACAATAATAACTCAAATAGTGCTGTGTTTCAATCACTGTCTCCAAGTTGAGTTTACCAACTGCACAAGTTTGTTAGTGCTGTGATTACCATGTCTCACAAGTGAGTATCTTCAGTGACATGTTTATTTCCTCACATACCTAAAGACTGTCAGTCTAAGACTGAGGTATCAGTGGGCTGATGTCCCCTGAGTCCTTTTTCTCTGTGGCTTCTGTCTTACAACTTTATGTGGTCTTCCGTTCAACATATCTTTGCCCTAATCACCACCTCTTTTAAGGACACCATCCATATTGGATGAGGCTCTAAACTAACGGCCTCATTTCCTTTATGCACTTCTTTTGAGCCCCATCTTCTAGTGCAATCACATTCCAAACACTGGGAATTAAGACCTTAACACACAGATTCTGAGATACCATAATCCTGGTATCTCATAGACACCTACTGCACCATCACTATAAATTACTGTTTGTAAATTTAAATTCCAAGTTTTAAAATGTTAGCTCAATTTGGGCCACATGAGTCCACACTTAAATGCAGCTTACTGGTGCTGATTAAGTTAACTCCACCACCATCACCACTGCCAAACCACTAAGCAATCATAGCACCCTTCATTCAGGGACTTCTGCAGAGATGTGAATTCACCTTCTACCAGATTGACTGTGAACTTCCTATCTCCACTGAAACAATGAAGCTTTTCATCCTGGCAGGCAAAGGCAGTGGGAATCACTGCCTGGTAATGGCTGGCAATCACATATTTGAGTAAGTTTTACTGTGTTTCTCTGTGTTGCTCTAAGAATGAATCTGAACCACAGAATAGAAACTATGCTGAGGTAATCAGGTAAATGAAAGCAGGGACTCTGCTTTCTTCTTTCTGGAGAAAAGGAAAACACATTTTTAAAACCCTACAAAAGGCTTTGATTCCACGTGCATTAGGCTATATTAAGCTGCTTTAAACCTTGTTACATAGTGCTGAAGACCCGAACTAGAGGAGATCTGTTATCACATTCATTTCAAATTCTGATAAACCCTCTAGAAATTAAAAAAAAAAAAAGATTTTAGGCAATCTTTTAAAGCATTGGGCTTAGACAGCTCTCCTTTTATCTTCTAACTTCAAAGCATAATTTTGAAATAAAGGTTTACTGCCCTGTGAATGCTGAGAGCTTTATACTAACAGGAACAATAGGCTGGCACTTTCAGAAACATATTTCAAACTTTGAAGTAACTTCGATCTGTGTCCCATACCCTACCTCCAATAGTGGCAGGAGGATATCTATTCTCCAGTCTACCTTGCTCTGGGACATGGAGTGAAGTTTACTCTTTAAACATTATTCATGATCATGGACTTTCTATCTCCTTTATCACTTGTATCAATTTGAACATTTTAGTTTTCTAGCAATAACATAACAGAAAGAACTGATCTGAGGTCAGATATATTTGAGTTTTGTGGGATCTTTGGATATCACTTAAACTTGTGGAACCTCAACCTTCATACAGAAAACAAGGATACTGCCACTGACCTCACAGTCACTTGAAGGGTTAGGAGGGAAACTGGATTTGGAAGTATCCTATAAACTACAATGCACAAAAGGTGATGAGTGCTGATGAATGTTTCTTCAACCATGATTATTAATGAGCCATCATTAGTTTCCTTTATTCCAAAATCACCAGTTGGCCTGGAGGCCACCTCAAAATCTGAATTTCTCTAGAGACTATACCTAATGGAATGCTGAACTACATTACTTTCTAGACCACTCTCCATTCTAACAATTTACATTCTTATTCATCAAATTAACAGTATTTCAAGGCAGTTGACCACCTACCAACCTTGATAATGCCGATTTGCTATTATGGATGGAAATCTCAAACGTCTCTTGCTCTTTAGCATTAAATATTGAGTGAAAGTGGAGCTTTTATAGACAGTTTTATTACTTTATTTTATTACCACACGTTTTTATGTGACAGTAAAGCCGCTAAACACACATTAAATAAGTGCTGAGGTAACTTGATAATGACCTTTTACAGATTATTTTCTCAAAAAGATTTGCAGAAAAGAGAAGATATGTGGAAAGGAGAGCATAACCTGACCTAGAAGGAACTACAAGCAGTTCAATAAATGTCTAATTCTTTCTAACCCCTAATATGCATCAGGGATTAAGTGTACAAGAGATACAAGGAAATCAGTTTATGTTTTGTCTTCTTACCTTATACACTTACGGTGGCTCTTGAAAAGGAATTCACATTTATAGTAAATGAGAAAAATACTGTAAGAAAGATATATTTAAAGCATTATGAAAGCAGGAGGCACAGGACCTTGATTTTTTTGTGGTAAGAAGGTCTCACAGTCATTCACACAAAGGATGTGTGTTAGATGTTTGAGGAACAGAAAAGAGGACGAAAGAAATGTGTAAGGTGGGGAACAGCACAGGAAACGTGAGGGAGGCAGAACAGAGAAATATGAAATAATGTGCTTAGGGAAGTGGCAAAAGTCCAGTAAGATCAGAATATAAGCTGCAGGTAAGTTCTAGTCACACTCAGGTCTCACAGGTCTTGTTGATGGTCCTGCTCTCACACCCTCAGAGAACTATCAATATACTCAGCACTAATTTATACTTAAGTTGAGCCTCTATAGCCTTTGGAATCCATAAAATCAACCAAAATCAGATGGAAAATTTGTACTAGAAAGGTCTAGGATGATTGTGCTCTACTGAACATGTCCAGACTGTTTTATTATTCTCTAAATAATACAGAATAATGATTATTTTATATAACATACTCTATTAGGTATTATAGGTAGTCTGGAGATGATATAAAGCATATATGGGAGAATGTGTTGAAGTTACAATCACACTCTACCCCCATATTATCTAAGGTGTTCAGAATTCACTGATACTGTTCTGCAGGGGTCCCAGAACATATTTCCAGAAGAGTGCAGGATGCGGTGGGTTGACAGTGTAAAGACACCCACTCCTCAGGAGCAAGCCCCAGAGATAGAGGCGTTCAGCTGGCAGAGCAGTGGGGTTACTACAACATCAGGGGAAGTGAATGTTTGACAGCCTCACATTTTGACTGATATAACTGGCTCTTTTGAGGAAAAGAAAACATTATTCACCATTGGGAATGATAACATGTGCTGAGAGCCCACAGTGGGCAGGGACAGAACATCATGAGCAGAACATATTACTGCTGGAGACTCGAGGGTTCTGTGGATCAAAGATGTCAAATGCTTAAAAATAAACTATAGGGTAACACTTCTCCCCATTACTAACATTGTGCAGAGATGACCTCCCCAAGGAAGGGATATTAAGCAGAGATCTGAAGATGATCTTCAGAGCAAAAAGAGAAGGCTGCTGTGGCAGGGGGTTACTCCTTCCATGGTGCTCCTGAGGTAGGAAGAAGAGCTTGGTGTTGAAGTTGAGAGAACCAAATGGCCAGCAGGAAGAGCTGGTGAAGAGGAAAATCAGAGCCAGACAGGGTATTAAGCAGTGATTTGTCCTTGCTCCCAGAAACCACTGATGGCCCAGCATTGCAGAGCAGACAGAAAGCCCTGGCCTCCAGGAGGTTATATATTAGAGGAGAGAGACAGATCAAGACACAAAATGACCACACAGTATTTCAGATTTTGGTAACAGTAATGAGGAAACAGAAGCAGGGAAAGGTTGTGGGCAGTTGGGGGCAGTTGCACATTAAGCAATATGTATTTTATTTTTTTACTTTTGTCTAGAAATGGTATGATTAAATTTACATTTAAAACAGATCTGTGATGACAAGATAGAGACACTAGAGGGGCAAAGGAGTTTGGTGTGAACAATCAGAAGGACACCAGTGAGCCTGGGCAAGTGGCTAGCCCCGTGGAACAGTTCTGTGGATAGGATTTTTTAACAAGGAGACATTTTGAGACAAAAACAGGATTTATTGATTCAGTGTAGGTGGTGACATGAAAGTTGAGACATAGGTTTCTCACTGAAAAGAATGGACAGTTAGGGGAATTATTTGTTGAGCTAAATTTGTCTCGGCACAGAGGGTAGGGGAGACTAGAGAAGATGCTCAGTTGCATCATAGGGATAAGAGGCTGGAGCCACTCAGGTGATGCAAGCAGAGATGGCCAGTAGCCAGCATACTTGGGCAGCATTAGGGCCAGCTGACAACACCCTGGGCTGGGAACAGAACCACTGGTAGTGAACTGCATCTAGCATGTGCCTGAGCGGGTCCTTTCTTGCTTTCTAATCCTTCTCAGTCAAAAAAGAAAATGGATACAAAGCTGCTTCAACTGAAATGTCATTGCTGCCTATCCTTTACCTTCCCACAATATCATCATAGATTCTTCCAGGTTCTACTAGCAGACAGCTTGGAATCATGATGCTAAAACACTGACACCGGTGGTTTCCTATTCTCAGTTTTGCTTTATATTTACTTTCTGCTATGAATTATTTTCCTATTTTCTTTAGGACTAATACAGACATCAAAACATTTCTCTCAAATGCAAGACCACTGATTCTTAATCTGTCTAAAAGATGATGTCTAAGTCCAAAGAGCAATTTAGGTTTGTCTTTCCAAATTTTTTATGAAAATCTTTCCAAAGATTCCCAATTGAAGAACTGATTAGAGGAATTATATATTGTTAACTGTTGGAATTTTTGCTTCTCGAATCCCCAATGATTTTATATGCAAATTATCTTACAGAACAATTTTTTAAAAGTCATTCCTAGAAACTCTCCAGGATTCCATCCTAGAATGAAGTGCTTCTGTGCTTTATATAGACAGAGATAGACCAAGGTGGCCAGAAAATCAATTACCACAGAGGGTCAATAGTTTTCCCTCTTGGCTGGATACAGATAATCTTGAGAAACTATCTCTTTGCCTTCGCATTTGTTTTCAGACACTTTGGCTACATTGAGAGCTTCAGTAACCACAATGAAATTATAGACCTAGATAACAGGTAGGTCATCCAGGCAGCATTCAGTTTTCTTTGCCATGGGCCAATGGCTCAGAGAAAATACATCTGTAGCAACTATGACCATATTCTGTCAGCTTCTATGGGGCTATAAGGTATTTCAAGAGTCACTCTAGGCAATTCTGAGGGTGACACGATGTATTGTTTTTTGGAAAAAAAAAGATGAAATGGTATTGGTTTTAATATGAAAAATTCTCTGTCACCTAACAGTTAACATTCTAACTTTACCATTATGAACATTTGAAATAATTAAATTGAGAATGATCAGCATGCTATAATAGTATAATTTTCATAAGGTATAGACTGTGAGATATGATTTGAGAGTATTCCAAGGGAATTCTTTTTAAGGTGAAAGTGATACATACTAATACTAATAACAAAGGAAAATATGTTACCACTTAAGACCTAGTGAGTATGATGACTGTGCTTAGTGAGAGCATTTAGTTGAGGACTAGGCATTTAATGTGATCACCAGACAAACCTACATAGCCTCGGGCTAAGAAGCATAGGTGACACCTAGTATTCAAGCAGAGTTCTACTTTATAATTTTACAAAAATTGATTATCTAGCCTCATAGGATTATAACAACCCAAAGGAACACATATCAAGAATGACAAGGGTCAACTAATCTTAACTTTCACTTCTTGGTAGAGTTAACAGCTAAATGAATGTTGTAGATAACTTTCTGTTATTATTCCAGTTATCTCTCAGTACTGAATAGCCTGGTCAGATTATAGCTGTATGTCACATACGTCTAATCACCCTGCTGAGTTTATGTCAATTTTATCTAGTTCTTCCTTGAAATGAGATATTCTTATTGTTCAATCATGACCACAAACTATCTCTAAATTAGGGCCGCAGGCTTTACTCACAGATCTGTTTTGGAATGAGGCAAAAAACAAAGTGCCCTGGGAGTCACAAAGGTTGTCACGGAGAACTACTTTTGTACCAATGCCAACAGATTTGCTGTGCCCTTGTGCAAGTAGAATAGTTTCAGAGACGTGCACAGACTTGTTATATATGTTACACACCTGTACAAATGGACAACCAAGCAAATGTGTGAATAGACTAGGTGTGTACTTGCAGATAGCTGTACACCTGTGTTGTGCACTTGTGCACGCCACTTTTGTTATCAGGTCTTAATTTTCCTCATCAATGATATGGAAACATCAGGCAAAGTTATACATTCAGTCAAACTATTTTTCTTCTAAGCATATTCTGTCAAGAACTGTGAAGGGCCTGAAAATTTACCTAGCTTTGAAGTTAACAACTTATCCTGCCCCAGTTTCATGGATGCTGGCAGAAGATGTGAGCCTTCCAGGTGAAAGCCCAAAAAATGTATTATGAAAACAGAGCAAACAGCATGAGTTTCACATTCCTGTCCATTCTGCCAGCCCCCAAATCTGAAGGGGGCACTACAGGGGGTGCCAGAACACGCTGCATGTGGAGCAGGCTTCTGGCCCACCTGAAGAACCCTGAGTTAGGAAATCTGAATTTTTTATTATGGATGTAAGTAAACAAGGCTGTCTGCCTTTGCTCTACTCAATAATGCTAAAAAGCAAGGTTGGCAGGTGATCAACTGCCATTATCAAAGTTGGTAGGTGATCAACTGCCTTGAGATAATGTTAATTTGATGAATAAGAATATAAGTAACTTATGCATGGATTAACTACATTTTAATGATATCGTAGTTTTATATATATAGCTATATAACTACATAACTATATACATACATACATACATACATACATTTTATATATATATATATATATATATATATATATATATATATATATATATAACAACCTCCAGCACTTGGAGAGATGTTCAAAGAATACTGACAAATTATTGTGGAATCAAACTGCAGAATAGCATATTTAATATGATTTCATTTTGATAGCATTTTTTTAAAGAACAGGTCTTAGACACACATTGATATCTTTTGTCTAAATGACCAGAGATGGGCACAAATAAACACAAAAGTACTATACTTGAAAAAGGAACTAGAGATAATGGAGTCTATGAAATTTCATCATATAATTCTGTGTTTTTTGCCTTCTTATATGGTACCCATGGCTTTAATATTTAAAACAGGTCATTTCATGGAAACAACCCAAGTGCCCAAAAACTGATAAAGAGATCAAAAAATTGTGGTATTTTTACACAAAGGAGCATTATTCAGCAATCAAAAAAGACAAACTCATCCCATTTGTGAAAAATGGATGGAGCTAGAAGGGATTATGCTAGTAGAAATAAGCCAGAGAGAAAAGGATAAATACCAGATGTGATGGTCAAACTCATATATGGGATATAGAGAAAATAAACAAGAGGGCAAACAAAAGTTAAAATTAACAAACTGATAACAGAACTGAATCTCACAGCAAGGAAGGAGGAGGATGGGAGGGTGAATTCAGGGGAGGGATGAGCACAAATGAATAAGATGATTGTTCATGGGTGACATGGTGGTGTGACAAGTTCGGAATACATAATAATATAAGAAAATATATATATTATCAATAAATTTAAAATAAAATAAAATAGGTCATTAACAAGATATAAACCTTAACATTAAAATGTTATTTATGATGAATTCATGATCCAAATTAAGAGCAATATAATCTAGTTAAAGATAGTGAAATAGCTATATGATATTTAACAGAAATATATTTTAACCTCTGTATTGGATACATTATCTATGGGTAATTTATATTGGAAAGGATTTTCAATGCCAACTGTAAATATATCTCCACAGTCACTCATCTAATGATATTAAAAGAATTTTGGTCAATAGAAGTATTTTACCTGAACAGTTACATTACATAAGTTACTCATTCCACAGGGGTAATAACATGGATGGAAGATCAGAGATTTTGATAAGAAACAGTTCTATTATCTTTCTTTTTTAATAATAGGCATAACTGTACTTCTTAATAAAATTCCTGTATTTGTAGCTTTAATTTCATTTATATGCATTATTCATTTTTAAAGCTTTCTATTCAGTTGCAATTTATTCTAATAGGTTATGCAATTACCAGTTCTTTATATTCTTGAAATTAATTTATAAAATATTACACAAACAAAAGAACATGGTTAACCCTCATAAATTACAATTTTGACAAACCATCAAACTTTCATAATCTGCTGATACTCCTGTGCAAGTTTTAGCTCTAATGTATTTTCCTTCCATTAATTTAGTTTTTAACAACAGGAGTGACATTGTCTTTTCAGATGAAGCAAGTCATTTTAAGAGGAAGCCAAATGCTACTGAAGGTGTCCCAGTGAGTTATTGGTCCATATGAATAGGGAGAAATCAGCTGAGGGATGAGACAAGAAGAGAATGAACCTGAGATTGATAAGAAGAGAATGAACCTGAGATTGCTCAGGTGAGAACAGAGCACATGGCATTTCTTGTAGGCTGAGAATGAGTCCACTTTTCCTAAAGTGCTCTGAAAGCAAAGGCCAACCCAAGACTGGTTCTTTCTGCTTTTGGATCAGGGGCACTGCACACATGTGATTCTACCTTAGAAGCACTCCTTCAGATGGAAGATTTTATCTGTGTTCTCACAGAATAAGAACCTGCAACTCCAAGGTCAATAAAGTTCTTCCACCTTCCTGATGGTCCTGTGAGAAAAAGAGCAAAGGGAAAATGTCCCTCTGGGACACCCCTAGAGCCCCATTCAGGCTTCTCTGGTGCTCTAAGCAAACTGCAGTGGTCAAGCTTTGTATATTTTGGGAAAACGTAGAGGTTTTAGGGTCTGAGACAGTAGTCTTCAAGGGAAAAACATATCCAAGCCACTCATCAACTGCTGCAGTATATCCAGTATCACAGGATAACAGTGAATAAAGCCTTTAAAGTTCCTCTCCGTCACCCTTCAGTGACAAGGAGAAGCAGTGATGACAAGGAGAAGCTGCTGTGATCCTGACAACACTAATGTTAAAATTCAACATTCTTCCAGTTTCTAGTAAATAGGCAATCATTTCTTGACATTAGCATGAGGACATAATGGATATTTTGCTTTACTGAAATAAAATTATGTGAATGTGGGAGTATGCACATTGGGGGAGTGCGCATGTGGGGTTATATCAATGAAAATAAAACCCAATTTGCTCAGGTTAAAAGTACTCTTGGAAACGGTCTTCAGTTGTAACAAGTTCATTAATTTTATAAACTGATCAGAACTTGTTCGCAAGTCTCCTTTGAATTCAGGGTTCACCAACTGACCCAGCATGCCGTTAACCATTTTTCAAGCATTAGTACATTTTATTTTCAGCAGTGCTATGAAGAAAGTGCTGGTATTGAAAAAAATCAGAATGGTTAAGAAAGTTGGGCATTCTTTTTTTATTTTTTAATTGAAGTCCCATTGCTTTACATCCTTGTTAGTGTCTTGACAGTATGGGATTTCTCCCCTCAGGTCTAGCCACTGTAGCTCTCCTGCCACCAAATAATTCATAGATCTTTGCCATGACCCACTGTGTTCTCCTGCTTTACCCCCAGTTTCATTCCTTTCATCACACATATGTCTGAGATTTATTATCAGCTTTCAAGGATTGGTTTTAACTTTTGTCTGTCTGGTATAGTCTTTGCTTTTTCTATATTATAGTCCACATATAAGTGATACCATCTGGCAGTTCTCTCTCTTTTTCATGTAACTCACATAGCATTACCCTTCCAGCTCTTTCCATGTTGCTATAAATGGCATGAGTTTACCTATTTTGATCACAGTGTGGTATTCCATTATGTATATATACCACTTACCTGTTTTGAACACTTAGGTTATTTCCACATCTTGGCCAAATAGTGCTGCAATAAACATAGGAGTGCAGGTTTTCTTTTGGATTAGTGTTTTTATGTTTTTTTTGGGTAGACTCCCAGGAGTGGAAACGTTGGGCAATATGGAAGATACATTTTTAGGTTTTTTAGGAACCTCCACACTGCTTTTCATTAAGGCTAAGCGAGACTATATTATTAGCAACAGGGCAAAAGTATTCCTTTTCCTCCACATCTTCACTAGTACTTGTTGTTTTGCTCTATTTTGGTATGAGTAGAAGTCATACCCTAAGAAACTTAGGTTAACAAGTGTTTTTTAGGTTCAGAATTATTTAGAAACTTAGTTTAGGGAACTTTGGTTTTTAGTAAATTTTTAATATTTAAGTCAGTTATTTGTGCAAAACCTACACTCATTCTGAATCAATTAGATTTTAAATTGATAGTTAACAGTTTCTTATTATCCCCTATGAACATGTCCAAATATTCACAGGGACAGTGGTAAGATCACATAACTCTTTGAAAATTTAGAATCATTAATCATGCTTGTTCTATCAAAAAACTTAAGACAGAAGCACATTGATTATTGATTATCCAGGGGACCCATTATATTTTAAGTATCTACATAGGTGTCTTAAAATACAATTCTGCTGCATCATATATTTAATAAGGATTTGAGATATTTGCTTTAATAAAAATTATTTCACTATGAATCTCTTTTTGTTAAACATTTAAGAGATCTAGAAAAATTTAGATGACTAAGGACCTCTTTGAAAATGTTCATGAAAGATTTTGTAAATGTCTTCCTTTTTTTAGAAGATGCTTTTGTAGGAAATAGAGGCATCATTCAGCATTCCAGTGATCTTAGGATCACACTCTAACACTGCAGCTGGTGCTTGATTAAGGCCTAATATCAGTAAGGATGACACTCCTTCTGATAGAATGTGTTTGTTTATCTCCCCTCCCCACCCTCAAACACAGGAACTGAGAGAATTGATGTGCTGTATCAAGAAGTTTGGTCAAGCCCCTAATTGACACATGTACACAATGCAGTTAGAGCAGATTTGTGATCTTTTTCCAGTGTTAAATGGCCCATTGGAGATTTGGCTGGGCTAGGCCACAAGCCACTGCCTGGCTCTTAATTTCCCTGCTTATTTTAAGCTGCCCAGGAAGCTGACAACAAAGACCTCATAAAGACACCTAAAAGAACTACAGCTGGCATGTATGTTCTTCACAGCCAAGGGACTGTTTGAAACCTAGAGGACAATCACATTACTTTAAGAAGCACTAGATAAGTCAATAGCTACAAAGTTTGTGTCTCTGATGTGTTCAGAGGAGCTTCTAGTCCTCTCATACAGAATTGCTAGAGAAGTTCTACCTGCTCCTGTGAAACCATGGCCTTTCTGTTCAGACAGTGGAGAGTGCTGAATCAATGTTTAAAGGCTGTACCATTTGTAGCATGTTCAATCTCGGGGCTGAAGACCTGTGAGAAAAGGACTGAACATATTATAATAATAATCATCATGTTGCATTACTGCTCTGTGCATGCATGTGATGATACAAGTGCAATGTATTTACATCTGCAGACTGATAAGTGAGATACTTTGTATGACTTTTTAATGTATATAATTATAAAAAAGGTTATTAATGGTTTAATTTGTTGAAATTCATTAAAAATGTGTTGCCCTTTGGCAGAGTCATTTGAGATTTAGAATTGAAACACTTCATTTTTTCCTTGGTAAATAGACTTGAATCAAATATAAATTATGCTCCATTCAGTGAGATCTTTGTTTTGTATATGTTTTGAATAACAGTCATTGTTAGGTCTTAAACTTGCTCCCACTCAACCCTCCCATCTTGTTTTCCTGTGCCCCTGGTCAGTCCTACAAATCCAAATACATATTGCAATGCTGATGACATATTTGTATAAAACTTTAATACAGAAAGATAAATCTGGTTAATTTTGATTTAGGAAGAAAACAAATCAGGCTTGGTCAGGGTCTAATTTCAGATCTGCCCAATTCCAAGTTGAGTTTTTATTCCACACAAGAGCAACTAAGAATAACTTTTTAAAAATGCATAGGAAGAGATTGACCATCAGTTGAATGCAGACATTACACAATTTGGGCTTCATCTAAGATGCCCTTGCAAAGATAGCCAACATTACTCATTCAGGTGTACTTAAAATTAGTCACTCCAGAGTTGTGTTTCACCAGTACAAGGCATTACTATTTCAAAGCCAGTATTAACACAATTCTCATGACATTTACACTGAACTGAGCACACTGGACCAAGCACAACAGACTGAGCATGCCATACATAAAGCACACAAAGAGACACTCAGGCTACATACTATCAGGCAGCAAAGATCTTTAAATGTGAGGTTAAAAGAACATCTCCATAGGTAGAGATGCTGGATCTCTGCCCTCAAGGACTGTTGAGCCCTTCCTTAAATATGCATGTGCCCATCAAATTGAAAATGCACACACAATAGTGGGTTGGACACACCTTCACTGAAAGGGAAAGTGAAGTGGATGAAAATTATGTTCTACATCTTTTGTCTTTGAAAGTACTACAGAGAAGATATCTATAACTGCATGTTAGTGAAGCATCTGAGTAGAACAGCAATAATTTCAATATAAAACATACTGAAAGTTTTTATAATAGCTATATAAAAGGTTCTAACTGGGCATATAGAAAACAAATATACATCACTGGCAAGTAGGTATAAAAATACACCTTACTAGTTTAAGAGAATGGTAATTATGAAAACAAAAACAACTCTAATTCCATATATATTCTTTATTTTTGACAAACAGAAGGTTGACTGTAGATTTGTTGGCTTCATCTGTTTGTACCACACTCACATATAATTCTTCTGACCCCAGAAGCGTTTTTACTCTTTGACTCCCCAGAAACAATATACTCTGTGTATCAGTATCCACGATTTCCATAAGTCATTAATATAAAGCCTTATGGCTTTGAGAATTATTAATTTAATTAAAACCAAAACCCATTGTATAATATCAAAATAGTTTGCTAAGATTCTAAATATGCACAACAAAATTTTCAGAGTAATTGAAAAGATGAAACCCATATGATATAATATGGGTGGACTTTAAGAATGAACTGCAAAATGGAATGTCAGAAAAAAATGGCGAATATTAAATGATTCTAATTATACATGTTACTTAGAGTAGTTAAATTCATAGTGACAGTGGAGAATTGCTAGGGCCTAGGGAGAGAGTGGACTGGGGAGTTAGTTTTTAAAGGAGCTCTAATTTTGCAGGATGAAAAGTTCTGGAGATTGGTTGCATAGACCTAAAATTGAATTGTACTTTTAGAAATGGTTAAGATGGTACTTATATATATATTTTTACCATAATTAAAAGCAAAAATCCCTGTGTGTGAATGTGTGCATATTATATAACTTCATTAAGATTAAGACACATAAAATTATAACTTTAGAAAGCATCATAGTGATAGTCTAATTTTTCCCTGATGTGATATTTTGCATCAATATAACCTCCCAGATTATTGAGAAAAAATCTTAAATTCAGATTTTTTTTGTAATTTCTTTTTTTAAATTGAGATAACTTTGATTTTCACACAGTATAAAGTTTTGTGGAATTTAAAAGACCCTGTCTATTCATTTTCTATTTTTCTCTAAATTTTTGCTATAATATTTACTCTCTTAGATATGCATGTAAATTTGTGTACTACCCATACACACCCACTCTCTAATATCTCCCAATAAATCAATTCCTTAGGCAGGATCTTATCTTGTTACTATACTTACAAGAACTTGAAAACTGCCTTGCAAATACATTATCTTATTATCTTGTGAATAATTTTTTAAGGTATACCAATGCTGCTTTAAGATTTTATATTAAACTCTAAAGAATACAGTTCATTCAGTCCAGCCTTCCCCCCCCCCTCTCAACAAACTTAATTGTTCAGTCATTAGTTTATCATCATCTTTCCTTAACTCCAGGGGCCAGTTATTAGCAAGTCACTTAACCGCAGTTAAACAATAACTAGGATGCATAAAAGCAATATCCCAAAATAAAACGCATAAAAAGTCCACTGTGGAAATTAATCTAACAGCATCACCCATTTTTCTTTTTCAAGTAACTACAACTTAATGGTTTGTGATATACAGGCTGCTCATAATTATAAGAATATAAGATATAATAGAAACATAAACTAAATTGCATTTTGCTTAAAACTGGATACTAAAGTAATTTCAACTCTCTGTGGTCACCCAAGTGTAGCTGCATTTATATATATATATATATATATCTTGAAATTAAGTCTTGACTGTAATTATTAAAAAATAACCCCAATAGGCAGAGCTTATCTTCATTTACAAAACACTTTTATTGGTAATATCTAACTTCAAAAACTACTATAATCAGGGTAGGTGTCACTGGTCCTATATAGTATCAGAGAAGCTAAGTGATATGATAAAGGTCATGTATGAGAGTTTTTGTTTATGCATGTACATAATTTTCAGAAGTATAGAAGCAAGAGCTTTGGAAAAATGCTATAGTACAACTCTTGAAAGAAATCTGACCAGATAATGAGATTGTGTCTACCAGCCACACACTGGAAATCAATTCCATTGCACAGGGACAGGCAATAAATAGTGATATTGCCATTTTAATGCAAGAAGCGAAATACAGTTTCATGGATGTCACCAAAACATGATAGGATAGGTCTCATTGGTGCAGCAAAGATATGAAAACACAGAGCTTGTCCAAATGAAATAGATTCAATAGAAGAAATGAGAGAATGATGTCTGTCATGAATGCAATCTTGACTATAGGGAATTCTGTGAGACCATAATACAAAATAGTGGTTGTCAGATATTCAATTTACCAGAGAGGTAACCTAGGATAATGAAATCAAGTTGGTAACATCTAATACTTTGGAATGAAAATGGTAAAAAGAGTCAAAAAATAGTGGCAGTTAATTTTTACTGACTACTGGCTCCATGTACAGTTCTGTTCTAAGTACCTTCTATACATTAGCTCGTAGAGACTTAAGTTCATATTACAGGGTATATGTCACTAACACAAAAGAGGCTGAGTGAAGGTAAGCAGCTTTTCCACTATCACAGCTCTGGCTCCAGACAGAGTCAGACCTGGACAGTGTGGTCCAGCACCTGCGTTCAATACACGGTAGTGCCAGCACCTACTGGGAGTAAAATTTCATCAAAGGGACATTATAGCATAACAGCCAAGCATGACTTCTCAGGATAAGAGTCTGGTCCTGCAAATGTAATCTGTTTGGTTTAATCTGTTTATTTCGCCCACTTTTGCTCAGATTTTGTTCAGACCTTTACTGACTTGCAGAGCAGGATGGGACAAGCACATAATGAATATTGGGACAAGAAGAAATTAGACAAAATGAAGCTCAAAGACTTTCAGGGTAGACATGGATGACTGAACATCTCATTAAAAAGAGTAATGGAGGAATTAGTAAATCTACAGTTGGGGAAGTTCAGGGCCAACTAGCCCTGGGCTATCATAGAGATCATCTTTCTGACTGCCAGGTCCTCCTTGAAGAGTCACTGGAAATTCACTATTCAAGCATCAGCTGTTGTCAAATCTGTGCAGACACCCTGTTCTTCTCTATAACCAGCTTCAGTTCTCTTCATCAGTCCTCACTGGTGGAACAAGTTGCCATGGCCCTTCCTCTCCTGGGTGCTATCCCAATATCTTGAACACAGTCTGCATCTTCCTTTCTTAATATTCAGGGTCCAGAAGTAAATGTGATAATTACAGTGAGGTTAACCAGCACTCGTAAGGGAAGACTCTGCACTTCCTTCAACAAGGGCATCTTGTTTTCTTAATGCAACTTAGGATAATGGAAGCTGTTTCAAATATTTGTGGGGGAGGGAAAGAGTGAGGAAGTAGAATTCCAGAGTCATTACAGAATGATTAAATGATACAAATCACAAGTGGATTCATATACAATTTAGTCAAACCGTCAATATCTTTTTTCATATACATTGTCAGTAATTATTAATACTAGTTCCAAACAGGTACTCTTCGCTTTTTGACCCATACAGGATGAAGGCCAAATTATTTTGACTACATATCATACTGCTAGATTTTCCCACTGTTTGAGCTTGGCTATGGACATTTTCCATTTATTCTATACAGTGTTTATCGCCTTTCCCACGTAATAGGATCCAAGACTTGCTCTTTCTGAACCTTAGCTGTGCACCGGTCATGTGAGCAACAATCTGGGGTCAATATCAAATGGTTCACTCTACAGTTTGCAGCCCTGTCTTCCTACTTTTACCTCACATAACTTCCATGATTTCACAATGGGTCACCAATAATGATCCTCACTCTGAACTGCAGGTTTTCTCAAAGTTTCATGTCAAGAAAGGATAAAACTAAACAGTAAAATATCTCAGTGAACTTCACCTTTCTCTCCCACTAACATGCACCTCCCTGTTATTTCTAGTGTTGACTCTCTCACCTAACATAATCCATTTTCTCAGGTTGATTTGTTCACCTTCAGCAATTTCAAGTGTTCAATGCCAGTGCACAATATGCCAGGATTAGTGTCAAGCTATACTATGAAGAAAAGAATGCTTTATCACTAGGCTTCCCTCCCTACATGAAGCTTAATCCTTCAAGTCACAGTGTGGGCATGCAAATACAAATTCAAAACTAATTTAAATTTCTTAATAAGGACTGCTCAATCTGTTATAAAAGGTACACTCCTTTTTAGAGATTTCTGTAGTTATACATCATGCAGCGATAACAAAAGACCTGGAAACAGGATTGAGGTATGCATTATATATGGGGACATGTAGACCATAATTGTGGCAACAAGTGAAATGCACACACATCAAACCAAGAAAAAAATCAGAAGTAGGACAAAATTGGAAGAACTAAGTAGGTGGCATTGCTAGCAACTAGAATGAAACAGACTGCACCCTTCTCCAGTGCAGACAAGGGATGTCTACACTTCTTTTGAAAAGAGAGAAAATACATTATTTCCTTGTCCCAAATAAGAATCCTGAAATGACACTGAAGTCAAACAACACTCACTTAATTCTCATCACGCATTCAGAGGATTGCTGACCATGTGAACCTGTTTCCCCCTCTGAAATAAGGGAATCATAGTGGCGTCCCTGGAGTTTCACAAGTTACTTATAAGTAATAGAGTGTATGGCAATTCCTATATTGCAAAATGATATACACAATGTATTCTTGGGTATCATACTCATTACAAATATGATGATGCAAATCATTTCACTAAAAGAAACAGTCAACTAAACAGAGAAAGGAGATGGTCTGATTAAGAGAAGTGAGAAATAGAAAAGATTTTTAAATTCTTTCTTTTTAGAACCACCCATCAGACCTGAGGTAAACACCAGTCCAGAATAAGATTCTTTGTCCAGGGACTCAACACAGAGAACAATGAGCACGCAGGCGTGGGGTCTGAGAAATAGATTGAGGTGATCCGTGCTGCACTCAATGGATGTATCCTCAGTTCCCTGACCCCTTTCCTAACCAAATATTTCAAAAAACTAGTTTTTCCCATGAATTTTGAATTTGCAGAACTAGTATACTCGAAGTTGTGAATGAAAAATGAATCAGCTATAACTGGTAAAATTTAATCACTTCTGCTACCAGTTTCAGACTGTGCACTCAATACTTTAAAAGCTTGATAAAGAAACACAATGAATCGATAAACATCTTCTTAAAAAATGCTAGCTATAGATTTAATTCACTCCATAACAATTTACACAATCTCACCTCATCCCACAATTCATTGTTGGGCATCCTCATTTAAATCATGAAAGAGTGCTTTGGTATCATGATAGATCCCTGCTCGCCACTTCCCACCTGAGACTGGCCACACAGAAACACTCTAACCTCTCTGACAGAAATTTTCAGGTGTTTGTTTTTATAGGACTCTATATTTCCCTCTCCATCAACCCTGTCTTTATTTAAGTCACAGAACAGGTCAACACAGTCAATTAGAACTTTATAATCTAAGAACTTAAGGATGGCTTGCAGCCCACAAATCACTTTTGCTTATTTTACAAATGGGCCCCATGGTATCAGTAAGCAGCCCCTCCATTAAACATCCATCAATAAAAACACATCTTTAAAGTCATCTCTAAGACAGTATCTATTATTTCAAAGCTCCTCCAGGCTATCAGCACATTAACTGTGAACATAAAACACGGGGACCAGGAGAAGCAGATTGACCTAAGCAGAGACATTACAGTAGATGGTTTCTGTCAACTCTAGGATAGTTCCTATATGAACTATGCGACACTTAGAGGAGGGTGTGAATTAAAAACAGGACAAAAGGGGATGGAGACTGACAGACACATCCTGAGTCTCAACGGCCAAATGTGCTAAGGCTGCAGTCAGGACAGCGGACTGATGCTGGGGAAACATTCCAGCCACCTGCTAGTGCTGCTGGTCGGCCCAGAAAGACAGTGGACGTGTTTTCAGTTTTCGTACTCACCGGCACACTTTGTTCTTGTTCTGAGAGCTGGCCCAGGAGAACCAGTGCCCCCTTCTCCAGGCCTGGTGAGGAGCACGCTGATCTCATACTCAGTATCTGGGTCTAGGTGCCCGATTTTATAACTCGTGGAATCCACAGGCTGCCGATCATTCCAGCTCCCACTGGCCGTGCAATATTCCACCTCTCGGGCCACAATGGGCCCATCCCCATTGATGGAGTTGGCATTGAGTTGGATCCACAGGTAGGTTGCCCCCACAGAGGCCAGCTGAGGTGGGGCGATGGGGACAGGTGGTTCTGAAAAGCAAAGAGTCAGTTCAGAAACTTTGACCTTTAATTTTAAAAGAGCTCATTATATATCATGCATTAAAATGGGGAACACATTATCATTTTAAGAATGAATTGATGGGACGGGTGTTCAGATTAATAAGTAAAATGCTTATATGGGTTTTCACTGCATGGAACAAACTGAATGTTAAAACCTAAGCATGTTGAAGCAATTGTCTTTCCAATTTGTTTCAGGACAAAATTCATTTTTTTTCCTTGCCTACATAGATATCAAAGGTTTTTTTTTTTTTTTTTTATTCTCTAACTTTGAGTAACTTGCTATCATTCTCTCAAGTGGCTCTAGGAAGTACTCCACTGTCAACTTCCTTATTGAGAAAGTCTCTGAAATCATCAAAAGTGCTAGTTATCCATATAATTAACTTCAGTTTTCCTATATTTATCTTCCAAAGATATCACCATTTTAAAAACATGGCCAAAATTATAGTTTATCTCATCATAAATGCATTTCCAGGATGAGTCATTTCCTCAAAAATGGTCACAATGGGCCTATTCAGCTATAGGAGAAGTGAGCAGTCTGGATAGTACAGGCCACCACAGCTGCTGTTCAGGGACCTTCCAGGAGTAAGAGTTATTAAGGCAGAGTGCAAGAAAAGGCTCTGTAGCAAAGTGTAAACCATGCCCAGTTTTATAAAACTAAGCAATCAGGAGCAAATGTACTTTACAACCCAAGAATGTCTCTCATTCAAATCCCAGTACCGACTTGCACATCACTATCTTAGAAAGGTGAGATGGACAACCTAGTTTGAAAGTATTCCCAGCACCAGAGGTATCAGCTGAGTGGCTCTCCAAGCACCCAGTGGAGGCATTTCATCTGCTTGTGTGACTTGCAGTGGTACATGATATTAGAAATGGATACAAGTGTATGAAAAGTAGTAGTTTTTGATCTTAATGACTCCCTATTCAGAAAACATAAGATCTGGTGATGCTTATTAAGAATGTTTCTATATTGAGATTACAATGTTGTGAAATTTATATATAAATAAAAAAAAAAGAATGTTTCTATAGGTGGTTTGTATCTTTTTGTTTTGAACTTGTTAGCGCATACAGATTCCTGGAAGATAAAGTTGGCTATGGTATTTCCTGTCCTACACTAGTGTGCATGTTGTCCTTCGCTTGTGTCCCCTCCCCATGGACATAGACAACTGATCACACTCCTTGTTCTGCTGAATTCAGTTTCGAGACAACTAACCACCTCACCATGAGCCTCTGATGATACCAGGTGAACCACTAGACTATCTAAGAAGTCAACATCAGTTTCCTTTATTGTGTTGTGGTTTCTGTTTTGGAGTCAAGATATGATGTTATATAGATTTTTAAGGACAGCTAGATAAATCTGATTAGGTTGAGTCAAGCCAATATACTAAAAGAGGAATTTTATTTGAAGAATGACAAATTTAATGTAAATTTATTAAAATGTTGTTCCTATTGATTGTAAATTACAACTCATTGCTAGCTCTTCATTTCTGGTGACTCAACTCATAATAATTTAACACCAATTTATTTCATTAGGTGATTCCTTGAACATGAAATAGGCATTTTAAACCTCCTAAAACACTGATGGAGTCAGGTTAGAAAAGCAGTTAATTAGCTGGAGTTGCAAATGCCAGCAAGGGTTGCTGAACTGTCACTCAAATACAACTTGGGGTGAGGCCACCAAGGTTAGTGAGCACATTAGTTCACTAAGAGTACTGCTATGAGTGTCTTAAAATGAACGTGGCTTCAATACTTATTTGTCCTGAAAATATTTTCTCTTAACTCCCCATTAAAAGAAGTATCAAATATATGAAAGATTCAATTAGAATCTTGAAATAAATGAGATAGACTTTCAAAAGGACTTCGGGGTTGTTTGAAGAACCAAAATGCATTAGTGACTATTTAACTTTCGAATCTACACTGAGTGGATAAAAAGCAATTTAAAATATCTAATTCAAGGGAAAGTAAAAAGACCAGAAGGTAATTTGAAAGAAACTCAGCATTGAGAAATTTTAATTATATGTAGATATAAACATAGGCATATATTCAATTGATACATACATGTGGATATCTAACACACATCTCATGTAAACATGATACTGAGATATATGCACTGCATATTATGGAAATTATGTGAAATATTTTTATGCCCTTAATTACCAAAAACAAAGGTAAACACCAATAAGAGGGATACTAGAACAACTAGATGAGCGTCCCCTGTGGAGAGCTGACACCAAATTAGTCTACGATCTTAAAAATGTCACAAACATTCCTAACCAAACAATACCACAGTCTATAGATTTTACAATTTAAAAATATCAGTATTCCAATATTATATGAATAATAAAAAAGTGCCAGGATATTTTTTAAAGCAATTGTTATAAGAAGCTACTATGCTATCTCTTTTGTAAAAATAAAATTTGTAAAAAATAGAATGGCCATAAAATTATAAATGGAGAAAATTCAATAGTGGATTTGAGACAGAAGTGGTAGGCACCTGGCACTAGTTTGTAAAATTCAATAGTGGATTTGAGACAGAAGTGGTAGGCACCTGGCACTAGTTTGGTCAGTGTGCGAGGGAGGAAGGAGAGATTACACATTGTCATCACATTGAGCCAGATCTCCCCACGCTGTTCCAAGACAGGAAAATGAGAGGCATGAACATGAGCAAAAACCAAATATTCTTTGTGTTGATGATGTTCTGGCAAACTAGAAACTTTTGATATTATTGTAACTCCCAATAATTTTACCTCTACAGAGGTAATTTGTAGAGAGGTTACTACTTCTGTCCCATCATGGCCAGGGAGCAAAATGTCTACAGAACACAGGTGGTGACTAGTGGCTGCGAAGCACTATGGCAGTTACAAAGTAGAAAAGGGACACTGATAACCAAGAGCTGAACTACAATGAAAAAGCATCTGACTGGTAATAAAGAACTAAGTCTGGGGAAAACCTAGGTGGCACTATGGATATGCAGGTGTGTGGTGTCCATTTTCTTCACGGTGAAGTTTCACTTCCCAGGGAGCCTTCTGCAGAGTAGAATGAGTGTGACTATGCAGAATCTGAGTTTTCTTATCAATAATAAATCTAAATTCAAACAACAGACAGACAGACTAGTTCAAGTTTGATTTTACACCAAAGGGCATAAGAATCTAACGGGGGCAAATATTTAAGTAGCTATTTTGCCGAGTGCTTCCTCACATGGAACACTGTCATTGCTGAGTGAGTACTCCTAAAGGAATAATCATCAATAGACACCTTCTCTCACAAACTAGGCATGGCTAAGAGTAGTAGCTATGATCTCACAATAGAAACATAGGCCCACATCACATACAGACTTTATAGCTGAGTGCTTCTGATTCCATATGGCTGTGATGCAAAGGAGGGAAAACTAGGTGGGCAAGAATTTATAATTTTTAAAATTGAGGAAGATAGTACTCAGACAATTTCAAAATGAAGACCACCAGTGTACCGCAGCAGAGACTAAGAATGAGCCAGTCCCCTTCCTCCCTTTCCCTCCCTTCCTCTCTTCTTCCTCACACAACCTTTTTCCTCCTCCTTATGGCCTGAAAAAGTGTGGGCTGCTTCAGAGGCACTGCCCAGAGTGTCATTCAAACACTGATTGAATTGAATCCTCTGTGTAACAGGGGGAAGTAATGTTCTTCCATCTGTTTTATACTTAAGGAAACAGAAGCACAGGGAAGGCAGGGAGGGCAAGCCACTGTCCATGCCACACAGTTAGTTCTGGTTGTGAACCCTTCAGTCTATAAGCTGTCTGCACAGAGAAATCTGCTGACAAAAGGAAGAGCCCCTTCGAGAGTCATATATTTTATGTTCCATATTTAACAAATGCAGGTGAACAGATTATAAAGGCAGGCATCGTCTTGATCTCCTAAGATGAAACAGCAATAACCTGCCACATTTGCCTAAAAAAGTCTTATGGTACATTTGAAAATCCAAATTATTCACTTTAGGAGTGAGAATTGCCTTATCAGCTTAATACCACAAACTCCTCAGCTCATACAAACCAAAAAATCATTAGACTGGTTAAAGGAAACTTATTTCCCCTATCTTTTTTTCTCCCTCACCCCCTACCTTTATTTATATGATGACTCAATTTTTCAGTCATGCAAAATATAGTAACAGACCTAACTGGAACATTATGAATGTTAACTCAGTGTTATCAATATGGCTTGTGTGATAGGACCAAGCATTTTTACACCGACACTGCTTCATTTTATTAACCATCCTGCTATAATAAACACCCTGGCTGGTGAATATTTGCATCTTAAGTGATTTTCTATCAGTAAAAAAATTTCATTCTTTAAAAAAATTATAGGTTGTAATCTCTGTAAACAGAGTTGGCAGAAGAACTTGCCAAGAGTACATTTATTGCTTTGTACACAACTAAACCAACATAAATAAAGGACATTTTTCAAAAATATCCCTTAGGTGCAAAATCTGTACTTAAAATGCAATCCATCACCATAGCCTGTCACCAAACTGCTTGCAGTTCAGAAACAGACAAGGATAAGTTTGAACCTTAAACAAATAATGAACTCACAACCATGTAATGTGTCTACATCAATAGACTATTAAGGGGTATAGAAATACATTAAATACCTTTAACTACCAGTTCTGCATAGTTTGATATTCCAACTCCTCCTTCCGTACGGATCATGCAGCGGTACTTTCCAGCATCTCGTTTTGTTGTGTTCACAACATTAAACGAAGCTATGAACCGTCGGGAACTAGTCACCTTTATTTCCTTCAGAGGAGCATCTCGTACATCAATGCCCTGTACAAATGGGGTAGAGCGGAGAGAGAGATAACATCAACTGTCATATCAAAATAGCCAGACACCTGATGGTTATTATTCCTGCTCCATCTATGCAGATCTTCATTGAGTTGTTTATTTCTCTTGGGCAGTTGTTCCACCAGAACAGCTGGCGAGGAAACCGAAATTCTGCCATGATCAACACTTTCAAGATTGAGGGATGGGATGCAAAATTAAATGTGCCGAAATATCATTTATTTTTTTTGCCCCTTCAAGATATTAATTATGTTAAATAAGCTGAACAGAAAGAAAGAGAAAGCATATGGAAAAGCTCTTTATCTTGCTCCCACACTATCACCACTTGGTCTTTTCATAATACTTTGTTTTTATGTTTGGCTCAGAAACAAAACCAACTCGCTCATTACCTTCTCACTGACCTCATTTTACACATGAACAAAATAAAAGATGATTCCAGAAATGCATTACAAATGTAAGCAGGTATTAGTATATTTTACTAGATTTCCTACCCAACAGGTCTGGAAACAAGTCTAAGCTTTTTGATACCTTCCTGATGTACAGAGGACAAGCAGAAGCAGACATTTAACAATACCTGACACTGAAACACTACAAGAAAAGTTCCTCTCCACAGTCCCAGGGTCAAAGCACAGAACCATCACTGGGGTTCACACCATCCTGGATAATATTAACAAAATCTTTATTGATACACATTTAGAAATTCATTTTATGCTACAAGCAGTTTTAAGCCTTAGAGATTACAGATAGCATTAGAGTTATTAGGAAATAAGCTAGCCCTCCTATGCATATGTAATAAGTAGAAAACAATAGGCAAAGACCTTAAGGCTAATGCAGGATACCATGCTATGTTGACTGATTGACCCAGCAATCATTTAGTCATTTACAGGGTGTCAACCACTTTGTCATCACTATGCTAAGAGACAAGGCTCACAGAAGCAATAACACAAAAGTAGTTGCTGTTTCCTGGGGCTTCAATTAGCTGAAAATGGAGTATTTAGCTAAACACATAATCACAAATGGTGGCCCTTTGAGGAAGGAGCAGTTCAGGTGACTGAAGGAATCCAACTGTAGTGAGATTGGCTCTAGAAAGTGAGTTTAAAGCAGGGACACTGGCTTTGGGAGCTAAAGCATGAGTTAATTGCTAGCCAGGCTAAGGGGAAGGATGGGAAGGAATGAACATTCTAGTTAGAGGAAATACCACAGGAAAACTAGGTTGTCAAAAAGGCCCAGAGGCTCTACATGAAGCTAAGGGAATCAGTGAAACTAAGAGTTTAATAGAAACTTGCAGGCTCTATAAATTTGTTTGCATTTACAGGTATGAAAATGCTCTATTACAAAACAGTAAAACTCATCTGTATTACTCTATGATTTATATTATGCAAAATATCCTTTCATCTGTGATATTTTCTTTGACAGTGTGTCTTAATGGACATAAGTTTGGGAGTTACACCGACCAGTGTGCCAAACCTAACTTCAAAGTGATTTTATTGTCTTAGATCTTCTCTTTCCTAATCTATAATGTGGAGATGATACAATTCACTTTCACAGCTGTCATGAGAATTTAAAAACATACACAAGGACACTGGCATATGACTGGCACCACACATTCCCTCCTGAATTCTGGACGAACTGAGTGATGAATTCAAGAAGACAGGCAGACAGACTGTCAGAATATCACCTTTATTCTTGATGAACCTAACACTGCAGAATATGGCTGATGTGCAGTAACAATGAACTTGCTAAAACTGAAGCACAGAATTAAACAGACTCACCCACCCAGCCACAGGCTGCTCTAGAAAATCACAGGCCTCCCAGATGGTGGGTGCTGCTGTACAACTCACAGGATTGAGGTACAGGGTTCCTATAGGAGTGAGCTCCCAATGAAGGGGCTGGGCTGTGCCTGCCCAGAATTTCCTTCCCAGGCAGCTCCTGCTTGGGCAGAGAAAAGTCATCAGGAGTGTTGCACTAGTTCAGTTCCTGCCACAGGGAAGGAAACATCAGGAGTGGGGAAGAAGAGTTCCACCAATACTACCTGCAATATTGTGTGTTAAAACAGTCTTGTCAACAGTTTAAGCAGCCATAAATCAGAATATGAAGCTCCATCTATATTTTTACTGTTGTGTGTGTATTTTTTTCTAGATGAATTTCCTATATTTAGTCTGATAAAGAGTACCAAGAAATTAGAAAAGCAAAACAAAACAGAATGACTCTAGTGCATCAGAAAGAAGCATCAGAAAGAAGCATTTTTTTCTGTCTTCCATATACATAGTCTCCTATGTTATCTCCCAGATAAATAAATATTCATACTTTGCCACCAATAGTAATATATAGGTTCACTACTCTAAAAAATTGTTTACTTTTTCAAACTGTTAAAAAAAGAAAACCAAAACTAACCTCCAGTTTTTGAGGAGAGAAAAATATAAATCTTACAAAAGGGGAGATTTCATGTCTGCAAGTATTTGTCTTGCTTTAAATAGCAATGCTTATCTATTTATTTACTTGTGGCATAAGTCCTGTAAGAATAAACACCTAAAGTAATCCTGTTGTATTTTCCCTAATACTGAGCACCCACAACTATTCAAGCCTGTATTGAAGGGCACACAAATTTAAAGACATCTTCTTTTGGATGTATACATTTATTGAGAGGAGTATTACCTCTGATCTCCTGCTTTCTGCCTAGAATTTGTCCTTTAAACTAAATAGCTTCAAATTAGTGACTCTACACAAAGAGTCACATGAACTCTGAGGAATGGGCTGTTGATTTTTAATCCTAAGTACTTAATCACATAGAAAGTAATATTCACCTTGAAGAGAAACAATACATAGTATGAAGAAATTGTGTTAACCAGCAATCATTTTAGCTTTGGAGCCATACAAATTAAAATTCTTGCTCAAATCTGTAGATCACATTGTATTAAGTCACTTGCATGTACATGAATCCAGCATTCATTCAACCAACAACATAAGTCCTTCCTATGGGTCTGTACACTCTATCACGTACAGGGTGTAAAGAGCTAAACGAATAAGCCTCAGCATTATGAAATTCATATGCTGGTTAGAAAAATAGGCAACTAAGGTGATAATTAAAACACAGAGCTCATAACAGCCTAATGCTTCAAAAACAGGAACCACACTGGAGAAAGATGTGAGGGCCAATTATCTAGAAAACATGGCTTGAGTCAAGGCTTGGGGATTCAAATTGGGATTTCTCAAACAGTGAGGGAGGAGAAATGAAGCAAATCAAGTGAAAGAGTGCTGCGAGAGTAAGGAGCTAAAAGAACACATGGAGTGATATGTGCAATGCAATGTATTCTGTACAGCTGGAACAAAAGCGTTTGGCAGAGGGCAGGTGATGAGGCAGAAAGAGAAGCACAAGAGAGCGCAATGAAGAATGTGACAAGTTGAGGATTACAGTTTATCCTGCTACCAGGATGACAAAGGAATTGGAGTAAGGGTAATTAATGTGATCACTCACGGATAAAGTGATGAACTGAAGGAAAGACTGTCAGTACCAGCTAAAGGCAAAATGGCAGAGATTTGGTTTTTGGTTTAGAAATCATAGTAGCAAATGGTAAAATGTGGGGTGAGAGAAGATTGAGGAAGAATTCTAGAGATAATTTGAAATAAAATCAATGAAAAATGTGTTCTAGTGCATTAACATCTTTCTTTCAGCAAACTATATGATCTTCAGTTTCAAGAAACAGTTCATTCATTATGTATGCATGGGTGCACAGGAATAGAATACAAGAAATATTTGCTGACTCTAAGAATCACAGCTTTGGGGAGAAAAGTTCCACAGGTAGAACAGAAAAATAAAGTTACTAATTTAACAGATTTATAGCCTCCACTGTACAAATAATCTGTTTATAAGTGATATTACAGAGGGGGCAATGACATTTTAGAAGTTCTGTGTGTCTCTCAGTCAGCATGCTTGAAGCTGTGACCCCAACATGGGCAGTTTTAAATTTAGGCACTGATGTCATTAGCTGTGTCTGAAAAACACATAGATAAAGGTATTTTTATTTTGCTGCAAGCCCCAGGTGGGGAAGAGGAAATGTATCACTTAGAGGTTGTGTAGAGAGAAATTGGAGCCATTAGTTTTTAGGGAGGACAGACGTTTGGTGAGAGGCAAGAAGAGAATGGCAGGCCAGTAGCCCAAGTGACCAGGCTGGGCAGAACCCCCCTGGAAGAGTGGTGATGGCAAGGAGCCATGGTGTCCAGCAGAAGAGTGGCCAACGTAGAGAGTGTGGCACCACATCAAAGTGGTATAGTGAGCTGGTACCTGGAGAAGGCCAGAGATTTAGAAAGCTGATTTGTGCATCAGTAATTATGGAAATTTTTTGAAGAGCCTTGGAGAAATGGAGCAGCTAAGAACACTAAAGACAGAAGAATCAAAGAGAAGATGCTGGAGAAAGACGGCTTTGCAGAGAGCTCTCAGGTTTCGGGGGCAAAGGGGCACCATCATGGACATGTGTCTTTGGGAACTTTGGGATTGAAAATGGTGACTTGGGTAAGATAAGTGACCACTTGTGACCTTGAGGACTTTTTGTTTTCCCTGTTGAATTCCCTCGTTAATAAACCTTGTTAAACTGCATTTGACTGGCAACTGCTACGCATGGGTGGTACAAATCTGAGGGAAACTGGGTGGCAGAAGCCTCAATTTAAATGTGGCTTGTTGGTTGGAGCCTTTTGCACCCTTTATAACCTGATTTCATACTGACTACTCATTGTGGTTGTGGCAGGCAGAAAAATGGCCCCCGGGGATGTTTACTCCTCATAATCTGTGCATATCTTATCTCAAACAACAAAACAGTGAAGGGATGGCTCAAAATAAGGATCTAGAGATGGTGAAATTATTCCAGATCTTATAGGTAGGTGCAGAGGTCCTCGAAGGGGACAGTAGAAGAGTCAGTCAGAAGAAGTGAGCACAGAAGCAGAGGGTAGAGTGATGTGTGTTGAAGATGGAAGAAGGAATGTGAGTCAAAAAATGAAAACAGCCACCAGAAGTTACAAAAGACAAGTAAGACAGGTTCTGCTCTACGTTTCCAAAAGGATTCAGTCCTGCAAGCACCTTCTTTTATGACTTCTCCTCTACAGGACATAAGATAAAGTCAGCAAGTTTTTGGTAATCGGTTATAGGAGCAATAAGGCACTAAGAGGGCACTAATCCAATAAGCATCATGATGAGAAGAGCTGTGGCTTACATGATGGTCAACCATCATGTATCTGGGTTAATGTTACATG
The DNA here is from genome assembly GCA_004024945.1 of Uropsilus gracilis. NCBI lineage: Eukaryota > Metazoa > Chordata > Mammalia > Eulipotyphla > Talpidae > Uropsilus > Uropsilus gracilis. The sequence goes on from PVHY01004539.1 coordinate 37,635, forward strand.
CATACACACACGTATACAGGTACACATTTACATTTATAGACATATAGGTAGTGCTTCATATATAAAGAATTGCTACAACTTAACAATAGCAGAAAACAAGCAACACATTTTTTAAAAGGGGTAAAGGACTTAGACATTTTTCTATTTATAAGAGATCTACAAAGGGCCAATAAGTGCATGAAAAGATACTCAATATCATTAGTCAATAAAATACTGCAAATCATCTCACAATGGAATACTACTTCATAGTCAGTAAGTGGAAATCATCAAAAAAAGAGAAGGGAAAAAAGGGATAGTAAGGATATAGATAAATCAGAATGCTTGTGCATTGATTGTGCAAATGGAAAATGATGCAGCTGCTGGGAAAAGCTGGACAAGTCCTCAAAAGGTTGAAACACAGAATTCACATAATACTTGGTACACCTAGATATAATCCAAAAAATTGAAAATAGAACATAAGCAGTTTTATGTCAATGTGCACAGCTGCATTAATCACCACAGCCAAAAAGTGGTGAACAAGCCAAGTTGCCCGGAAGGATGAGTAGATATAAATTCTGGTCTGCACATACAATGGGGTGTCAGAAACCTGAAAAAAAGGAGGGAGTTCTGCCATAGCTACAATGTGGATGAGTCTTAAGGGCTTTATACTAAGTGAAGTAAGATTCACAAATAAAGACAAATAGTACATGACTCCATGTATAGGGGGTATCTAGAACTGACAAATTCAAAGGACAGAAAACAGAGTGGAAGTTACCTAGGGCTGGGGAGCAAGGGAATTGGGAGTGGTTTATTAATGGTTTTTGTTTGTGGTAGTGGAAATTTAACACTGGAAATATACTTAATACCTTAGAATTGTACACTTAAAAATGGTAAGCCTATAAATTTGCTATTTATATTACGCAACATTTTATTAAAACCCTAAGTACCTACTGCAGCTTAACAGCATATACGCTGTCTCAATCATCTACATTTGAGGACTTCTGTTAAATAATCTAGAACACAGGCAAAAATGTCTGTAATTTTTTTTTTTTTTTGAGACTAGACCTTGCTATGTTGCCCAGGGTACTGTGAACTCAGCGATCCCCAGCCTCAGCCTACCAGGTAGCTGGGATTACAGGCGCCTGCCATGGTACTGGCTGCTTTCTCGAGACTAGTCTCGCTATCTTGCCTGGGGTAGTCTCAAAGCCTTGAACAAGTGATCCCAAGCCTCTAGCCTCCCAGCACTTGGACAACAGGCGCACTACCATGCCCAGCTTTGCAAAGTAACAAAAATGTATTGAATGGGCTAAATGGAGAATGGAAAAAGAGACACAAAATAGATGTGATAGATCTGAGCAAGAACAGAGGAGGGAAAAGGCTGGGGTGGAGCAAACATAGAACCCATGTAGCAGAATGTTCTAAAGAAGCCTAAGGATACCAGATACATTTGGCACAGTGTAGTTCTACAGTTTATTCTTCAGGACAATGAAAACATAAATGATATCTTTAATTTAAATTTTTATTATAAGAATATTTTAAATCTAGGAAATAAGAATATGCATGTTAAAAAACTGCATAATGTTATCACATAGAGGTGACTATTGTACATATCTGACATTTTTATTTTGTCTGGCTTACATATTTTAATTTAAATAAAATTTGAAATGGTATTAGAAATATATGTGTTTATTCAAAATTCCTGTGATATCAGTTGAATTTTTATAGCACCCAGTAATTTTAATAACACGCTTTTGCAATTTCCCACATTATGGCTATAGCTCTTCTTTATATAACTATTTCCCTATTGCAATATATTAAATCACTTCTATTTCTCACTACTATAAATGATGTTAGGATAATCTCAATTTGCTGGGAATGAGTTCTAAAAAGTAAAATTATAACAAGTCTCTCAAAAAAAGGTGAAATTACTAGATTTAAGGGAATGAAAAAAATGTAAGTTCTTGATGAATATTACACAAAGCTCCATAGAGAATATCTACTTACAAGATTTTTTGTAAAAGAGGTAAAATGATTCCTAAAGTCAAATTATTTTCTGACTTCTTTTGAATATTTTTGATCTGTAATACTATTATAGAGCAAAAAAGCAAGAGAACTGACCTTTTGGTATTGTTTATTCTATAGTCAGTGGGGAGAAAAAGTCCTCAGCTTACCTTGGGTAAAAGATTAATTATTCAGAAGAATATATTTATTTTTGTGGTACTACATGCTTTCTATAAAACAGATTCCATAATTCTCTTCTATTTATAAATTAAAATAAATCACATTTATATGAAGAATTTTAAATTTCTCATAATTTACTGAATTATGAGAGTCTATACTGAATTTACTGAATTATTGAGTCTATACTTTCTGCAGCATAAGGCTATTCCTGGAAATTCAAATCCTCAAATAAAATCCAACTAAGTAAGATTAAGTATTGCTTGAAATAATTGAACTGAAGAGCATGTTGCCCTACTAAAATGTATACTTAGAAATTACGGGTGCATGATAATATTTAAATATCTATAAGATAAATCACAGATTGAGACATATCATTTAAATTTGTAGTGTTATCTGTAATTTCATACAAGTGGTAAAACCCACTTTGAAAATGTGACCTAGAATAGCTGCCTAAAGACTAGCAACTATTTGAGCATAGTGAGTTAAATGCCATAAGCAGAGAACAAACCACCACAGAGAACAAATGTAAAGGAGACAGGACACCTTGGTAAGGGAGAGGTACGGATGCTGAAAGAAGAAAGGATAAAAGAGGGAAAAATGGCATCAAAGGAGAACAGAGACAGCATGAAATAGAATTGGAAGAAATCACTGGAGATGGAAGCAGAGGTAGACACAGGCACCCAGAAGTGAACATGAACAACTGAGAGAGAGAGAGAGAGAGAGAGAGAGAGAGAGAGAGAGAGAGAGAGAGAAGTGGGGAGGAGAGGGAGAAGGGAAGGGGAGAGGGGGAGAGATCCACTCCTTAGATGGCATTTATCCTTTTTCTTTAAAATTATGACATTCATATTTTAAGTAAAAATGATCTTATTTATTGAAGCTGTGAAGTTCCGTCAGCCAGGACAGTATCACTAGGTCTGACGATAGCTACCAGCAAAGGTATACAGAAGAGCAGTTTATACAGTTCTGGGATAGCAAGGGCAGTCAGAAGCCCTGAGTGGGGAGAGAGAGCGAGAGCTCACCCACTGATGGTGGTTAGTGTCCAACACTACTTCTAGGAGTGTTAGGGCATCAGGCAACACAGCCAACACCATGTCCCTGGACAAGGTACGGGAATGCCAGGAGAGCTGGGTAGGCTAAAACTTGCGAAGGGCTAGAATCCATGACTACTTGTCAGCTTCACTATGGAAATATATTTCTCAAGTCTCATACAAGGTTATTTCCTGATGCCTGGCTCCTCTCACATGCCTACTTAACAGAGTCATACATGTGCTTGTCAAATGTAACAGCTACAGTCACAGAAATGAAAAATGTTGGATAAAAGCAAACTATACTAAATAAAACAATGAATTCACACTAACATGCTAAATATCCATCAAAGTGAATGTAAATCCATGCTTACTTCCTTGTCAAATCAGATTCTATGGGTAGATAACCCATAAGACCATGGGTTAAGAGCACTTTTATCACTTAGAAGAACATGAAGATTGTGATATGGTTTATTTTAAACCAGTTTCCATTTTGAATTGTTTTAGTAGAAATGAAGTATCTGGAGATGTTGTATCACTTCTCTCTGTTAGAGAGACACCCCCAGATGATAGTTTCCTTCTGGGGTAGTAGAGAAGAATCTTTTTCTTTTTCCTATTTGTGAAAAACTTCTCAAATGTTTTTTGAAATAACTCTGCATCATGGCATCATAGCAGTATGTTTCAGACATTCACTATTAAGAATCAACATCCCATTCTCTGAGGAACATGTAAGCAGTGGGCTTGCTTAGAAGGACATGAACAGGACATGAGGCACTCTCCTTTTCCATGGGTAAGGGTTAGAAGGTGAGTAGCATCTGGGAACAGGAGACACAAGAGGGAGAGGATAGCCATCTTCCAACAGTGAAAGATCATGTGAAACAGGAGCTGTGTGGGCAGGTTCAGGCTACAGGATTCTGTCACTTATCTGAGAATCTTGAGGTCAAACTTAGCCCTGAATTCATGTTAGTTGTTAATTTTAAAAAGGTTTATAAACTGTTTATTATGGGACACCTGCAGTAGAGTTGGGACAACACTCCTGAATCAGACACATGGGTATTTCTGCATCAAAACACACAATTGCTCGCAAGGAAGACAGAGGCCAAAGTTAGTTCAGGTCATTTGGTAACCAGATGAATTACAAAAAAATGGCATATTTTGTGATTAAATTAGATATGTAGTACCTGTAGTTTTTTGCCTGTGGAAAAAAAGGAATGGTCCTAGCTACTCCTACCTGTGTGAACATGCTCTGTCTCCCCCCAAGACACCCCAAAGTCACTGTTGGGATCCCATCACTCTGCTGACACCTTGACTCCAGCCATACTGGGCTCATTCTGGCTCCCTCACCACAGGCATGGACTTCTCAGGTCACCTCAGCTTTCCTCTTCCTGGAATGCTCTCCCCAGTCTATCCCACAGCGAACTCCATCTCCTTCCAATCTCTGCTTAGACATATCCCCAGTGAAGTCCCTACATTGAAAACTAAGTGTACCCCTTACATCCTACCCTATTTCTCCTATTCAAATATCACTGACCACATTCTTCATAACTTTAATAACTCAGTTACTATGGCCATTGTCTATCATCCCTAGAAGCATCCAAGTCCCACTAAGACAGGGAGATTTGCTAGGTTTTGTTGTATCTCCAGCACTAAAGCAAGCTGGAGCATCTGAGGGAGGCTTGGTGGTCAAATAAAAAGGGCACTGAATAGATGACTGGACCATTTGATTTTCAAGAGACCTTTTCACCCCCAGCTTCCTTCCTTAGGTCAGAATTAAACAAGGAAGAACAGTTGGCCCATTTTCTCTGCTGAAAGGGAGGCATGCTGAAAGGGCATGTGAGACCTTTCCCCATCTGCCTTTCACATCACAGGATGGACCCAGGACAGTGTGTTCAGAATCTCTACTCCTCCTGAGCACCTAAGAACTTTGGGTAACCTACTCTAACAGCACCAGTGGGTGAAAATGTGCACTGGGCAGAGATGGCAAACTTATCAGCTAGTTATCCCTCAATTTTCAGAGTCAGGAATAAGCTGCCCAGCCAAAAAACAGGAGCTCTAGATTTCAACAGCATTATATCAGAACAATGAGAAATTATCTAGGCTGGGCAGTTTAATTATTCTTGACAATATTCAAGTTCAGCAAGCAAGAGGCTAGAACAAAATTGTGGGAACACCCAAAACATCTGGTACCTAGGGTGAGAAAGAAATTGCTGACCCAACTTTCATTAGCTTAATGCAATGATCATAATGGTGATGTCTTTGGTGGTGGTGGTGGGGGGGTTGGAGCAGTGATGATCTTGGTGTGTGAAATAAAGTGCTAGATAAAGAAAGAGCACATCTAAAGATGCATGTATTTCCATTTGAGTTGCTAGGAAAAAGGACTGATAGTTATTTAAATTAGGCTTACAACCTTCTTCATGCTGAGAACTAACTCTAGTATTTCTAAATGAGCAGTAATTTACCAGCAAAAAGACACATATTAAGTCTTTCAGAAATAGGTTTGAAATAATCAGGGTGATGATTGAAAGAAATTGAGGTCTGGGAAGGTAGTAGCACTTGGAGCAAATTAATCAGTTCCAGGCATTTTGGAGCAGCTCTGATGCACAAGTTTAGAGAAGACATTGTCCCGTCATCCTCAGCCACACAGATGGGGATTACACTGCACTTCATTTACGTAATAGGGAAAATAGTCTGCATTATCCTACTTTCAAATATGCCCACCAGTAATATGTTGATTGAAATCCTTACTATCAGGATCCCTAATAATATCAGCTGGGACTGAGATACTTTCATTTAAAACTTTGTGTATAATTTTCATCAAATAATATTTGAATACCTCAACACATCTAAATTCTAGCTTCTATTTTAATAAGATGTTGCTCATCTTTGATTTTTTAGGCTATAAGCAAGCTAATGCAAATATTTATCCTTTTGGAATACTAGAACTAGAAGTTCTTACTCATATTATTATATATTCTGAGTATATATTAATAAGTATACTTTAATTGCCTGGATAACAGATAGCCAAAATATATGCAGAGAGTCAAAGAAATAGCATCATAATATTTGAGCATATTGCTTTATAGGCAACTTCAAGCAGAGGATTTGGATTATGGAAATTCAGAACCTCATTTTGATAATTATGCATAGTACATTTCACTATATTTTGCAATTTACTAGTATTATTCAACCATGTTTGGATTCAGATTTTATTTAGGAGTTCCTCAAAATAATATAGGCTATAGTAATAAGTGCAATAATTACAAATATTAATGACATTACAAATTATTTCATCTTAAAATGAAATAACCAAATGTTGACTAGATTATCCCAGTCATATCTAACTAAGAGGTATGACACTAATGATGCACATTTCTTGTTAGAGTGAAGGTTTGACTTTGCCAGGAAAGGACACAAAACTCCACATTACTCACTTTAACACTGCCATGATTGTTCTCTATGGTGAAGGGGCTGGCAGTGTTTGAGCTGCTGCTCATAATGTAAAAGACTAGAGTAGCCATAAACATGGCTGGCTAAGAACATCGCTTCTCTCTGATCAACAAGCTGAATATGCACAATGTTTTCCTAGAACAATTGAAAGAAGATAAAGGAAATGCAAAGAAAGTTAAAAGCTCTATAGTTCTGAATCTGCATTGAGATGGTCATTGTGTGTTCAAGGCATATTTTATCTTTAAATGCATGCAACACATGCATTTCCTAGCTCTGATCATAAGGAAGACCGGAAACAGTAAATAGTAGTAATGGGAACCTCTGTGCTTTTTAAATTTTTATTTGGATGAAAACTGTTTTTCCCTTAAAATGTACATTCTTTTATTCAAACATCTTCATATATCTTTGTTTCCTATTTAATTTTTTTAAAAAATTAACTACACACATATATGTACATGCCTGTGCTTTTAATGACAAGTTTTCACTGGAATGAAATCAAGGCTCCCTAGAAAAATTATTGACCATAGTTCTTTAAGATGGAACATGGAGAAAACAAGTCTAGAACATATTGTCAGCCACGAAATCAAGAAAGTCACCCAACACAATCTCAAACTGGAACCATTTAACAAGTCCCACTGCTGAGGACTGATTGATTTGAGTAGCAATACAGATACTAAGTGACATGGATAGAAACATCAAATGAATTTTAGTCTCTAAGCTGATAATAATGACTAGAACAACAATAATGTTAGTAAATAATAACAATAAAAATCTTTGGTCACTTTTAGCTGATGTGAAGGAACTATTTTTGTACTAAATAAAAAAGGAAAACACTAAAAAGAAAAACAAAACAAAACTAAAAAGAAAAGAAAAGAAAACAAAACAAAACCAAAGGATCGAGTGATTAGAGAATCTTCCTATTATATTTTATTGTAGTAATAAAATCATTAACACTGTGAAGCTTTTCTATTTAAAAGTATTCTAAGCACTAAACAAAGATTACTAAACTGGACTCTAATAAAGTCATGAAATTAGAAGTGGTCATCATCAGTGGCTGATAACATCACAGAAAGAGTTATACAACTGGTAATATAAACAAACAAAACAAAACCTAAAAACTTACTATTGGAAGAACATGTTACATAGCACTAACCGGTAGGCAAAAAGTCAAATCAGCATATGGACAATTATGTATGAAAAACATGATTTCAGCAACCACCACCATCACAAATGGAATGTAACAGATGGAGAACCTATAGATGAGTAGGTCAAAGAGATGCACCATCCAATTGTAAAGTGTAGATATTGCAATTACAATTCAGACAAACTGATGAAAGAAAGAAGATAATAAAGAAATACTGAGCACTGGCTTTCATAGGGTTACCCAGTGATGATGATGATGACTTTAAGTCAGGCTAAACCCATTCTCTGCTTGTTTTAAACAGCTTACAAATTATGAATGTTTTTAGTCATTAAATCTCTGAAAAAATCAAAAGAAGAGAAAAGCCTCTGACAATGAAAATTATATAATATGTGAATATATGAGTCCATACTTGATGTTCATGGTATTGAACACCCATTCATGGAGGAGTTGTCCATGGCTACTTCCAGGCTGTCACTGCAAACAGATCATTCCTGACAAATACCATCTGCCTGCAAAATACACTATCTGGCCCTATACAGAAAAAAATTTTGCCAAGTCCTGTTTTAGAGAAACATTTACAAGTTAAATGACATGATGACTGAGATTGCTTCAAACTAATCAGAGGGGAAGCAGGTGGAAGTAGAGATGAAGCAATTGGCCGTTTATTGTTAGTTGCTGCATCTGAATGTTGAGTATATTAAACTTATTACATTGCTGTCTATATTTATAATTTCTATATTAAAAAGAAATAATTTTTAACAAAATGAAAATTATCTCCCATTTCTTAAAAACTCTTAATTATAATTACGCTCACTGGAAAAAACAAATGGTTCTGCTGCTGGCTTGTAAGTACTCTACTGCTATCTGAATCAAATAATTTTTTTGAGGTATCCTTTACTTCCTACAGAATAATCAGGTCACTTTTCAGGTAAAGTTACCACCATAGCAGAAGAGAGCATGCCATTTGGCAAACAGGAGGGTTAACAGTCTTACTGTGTATCATTTGCCTGACTAATAATTACATACCTAGCACGTAAGATGTGCATACTAGATTTTTCTTGAATGAAGGTAATGATCAGGTTCCAAATCTGAAGAATAAACAGAGACTCCATTCATTTGTTACTTGTCCTTTGTGCTCGGTGGATGTCACTTGTTCTCCAGAGACACACATACTTTCATCACCACTGGACAATAACTAATTCCCTTGCCTTGGAATGAAGAGAATGAAGGATGAAGTTTTTAAAAACAACAGAGACACAGAAGAGAAAATGAATCTGCTTGGTGATTTCAAAGTTCATCTTCGGTAGGACACGCTGGCTGTTTCCAGGGCCCAAGGCTGCATGGGGCTTTGTCTTGCTGGGTGATTTGGACAAGAGCAGTGTGATCCGGGCTCCATTCCACTTCCAGATATTTTAAAAATTAAAGTCTATCAAAAATGGTCCAAGTTTCTTTCCATCTCCATGAAGGACACAAATAAACTTCCCTCTCTTTTTTTTTAGATACAAAATTGCAGATTACCAAACTGAAAATCTTTGAGGGCTTTCAGGACCACCTGAAATCTCCTTGGTAAACTGTTTATTTCCCCCTTCCAAAAAGAAGAATGGAAGGGAGAACAGTCAGAGATCCTAGCAGTGCACAACCGCCTCAAAACCATACCCCAAAGATCAGATGGTCCCAAAGAGACAGAAAGGACAGCATGAATCTTTGCAAGCTCAACTCAAGGGGCTTCAGAGTGTATCTGTCAATACTGTTCCTTCTGGTGATCTAGATGTGGACTCTTGGAAGCAAGGAAAACAAGTGAACCTTGTGATGAATATGAGAAAAGAAACAGAATTAGTGACTTTCACAGGATTTATGGCTCTTGCCTCCAAAGAAAGATGTCATTGAGACCAAGAGTGGAAGATTTTCTCCTTTTCCCCTCCAATATGAACCATTAGGCCCTGCAGTTTTCAAGTACAATTTAACATTCTAGCCTGGAGACCTTCAGATTGCTGTGTAGACTGCTTTCCTATTACTGTTTCAGCCTCCTACATGAAACACCAATTGCTGGCATCTTTTTTGATGAAAGTAAAATCACAAAGTAAAATTAATTAATCAGTTTCTCCCAGAATCTACCTAGACATGCCATGCTATTTCATCCATATGAGATAAATCTTTACCTTTAAATTAAGGTAGTTGAAAATCAGACTAAGTTAAGGCATATAGAATGTGCTGTGAAAGCTTTTAGTGGTTTCAATCTGAATATTCAATATTGAATTATATAAATGGATATTTAACTGACTAAAACAATAATGGATGTGAATTCAACCACTCAAATTTTTAAGAAGTGAATGGTTCCTATAGCAACTGAAGACAGTCCTCTGTGCAATCCTGGTATTTTCTCTGATGGTAACTGATGTTAAATTTATGCTTTAATATATATGGCATAAAATACCCAAGTTAAGCTTGCCAAGGGAACCATAATTTTGCTTCTTTTCAAGTCATTTTATGGCTTTTATATATAATAACAAAATTGCTATAATATACAGTTGTGTTTTTTTCCATCTCATAATCTATAAAGAAAACTGAAAGTCACTACCAAGGTTGACCAAATGTATGCATCACTTAACACAAAAAATGAATACAGTTTTAATTTCAAATTTAGATAAATGCTAACACTTAAATTACCCCATGATGTTTATGAATCTACAATGAAATGTCTGGGTCTTTGTAATTTTTAGAGGCATTAAGTTAAGGATGGTGATTCTGAATTTGGTGATCTGGTTAAATCCAAACTTTTGTTACTATCAATGTGCCACTGGAAAAACTCATAGAAGCTTCCTGTGCCTCATTTTCTTCTATAAACAGGTCTATGAAAGACTTTTCCTAAGGATTAATGTGCAAACAGGCTAGCAGAGTGCCCTGCACAAGCCAGTGTTTAGCAAATAGAGTTGTGATGATTTTATTCCAAACATCTTTGTTGAAGTCATGCAGATAACTTTAAAACAATTAAAAGTGTATTTATTCATGAGGCAAATTCTACTGTATTTTAGAGAAGCTTTTTTAATGGGGCTTATTTAAATTATAAAAACTTCAGATTTTCCTTTCTTCTCTAAAGAAAAGGTCTAAAATTATCTGAGCCCAGAAAAGCAAAGTGAAAAATTTATTAAATGGTGAAAAGTACTTTTTTTAGAATTGGGTAGCTCATACTCAGTTAAGTGGAATTATATATATATAACTCTTAAAAGAAAGAAACATCTTAAGGTCAACATAAATATATTAATTCCCAGTGAATATTAGTTTTAGAAAATCAATTTCCCTGAATTAAGAGTTGATACTGTCTTAGCTTCCATATAAAATATGGGTAGGCTGGGTTTTATTCATCAATTACTACAACATAGGTCTGTTCTCATGGTGAGAACACAAGTGAATTATATTAAATAGAGCTGTATTGTTATTACCTTTATCCGAGGCCCTTGGCAAGAAATTATTTTAAAGTAGGATTTGAAAAAAATAAATCCCAGGGAAGTGTGCAATTAATGAAGATTTAGGAAAGATGATAAATTAACAACAAATGCTTTTATAATTATTTAATTTATGATGTTTGCTATAGGTTCTGAAATGGCACACAAGGCACCATCAGATCTTGCAGATCCTTTCATCACAGACCATGCCACTGAGGCTGAAGAACAGGCCTGAAGCAAACACCCCAGGATGACCCTGTGTGCCTATTCCCTGTGTCTGTTCTGCTGGTCTGACTATGGACCTTGAGGCTCACCCAGAAGAGACACTTGATTTGTTCAGGTGTCAGGAAGCCAAGTCCATGTGCAGGTATTCTTGGAGATTTGTTTGTGATAGGTCCTCTTCCAGGAGCTGGGCTGAACCCAGAGTTTTTGAGACTCTTTCAGAGGAACCCTATATAATTGCTATTCTGTGAATTGATGCAAGTTGTGAAATCATTTTAAAATGTTACTCTGGTGGCTTATTTTTAGTAAACAAGTTCTATTAGCTAAAAGAGAAAAGCTCATTTATATTGTGTTATGGTATTTCTAAAGGTAACACAGATCTTTTCATACATCTGTTAACATTTGGTTAAAAGACCAACATTATGAAACAAGGTTAGTCAGAAAAACATCCAAGTGATTAAACTTACTGATACAGAAGCACAAATATTCATCCTTAGAATTTACTTTCACTAGCAAAATATACACATTAATAGATATGAAATAATTTTTTTTTGGTGTGTGTGTGTGTGTGTGTGTTTATGTGTTCTACCTTGTCTGGGTTTTCATTTTTGTAATAATAAAATGAAGAATTTAATTTGAAGATTTTTCTTAATGCAGAAGTTATATAATATTGTGATTCTAAAAAGTAATCCATTTGAAAATAATAGGGACTGTACAGATCTGTTGAGGAAAATGATTACTTTCCTGGCTTCCTCCACTAGCTGCTATTATTCATCCAACATCCACTTGTCAGTTCCTAGCTTGATCAGAGTTCTCATTCATCTATTGTTGAAAAGGCATCCCGCCTGCCTCCATGCTTTCTGCCATTTGGCCTGAAGGCTGAACTGTTTATTTCCACTTCTGAGTTTGATGTGGCAGTTGAGTGCTTACAGATGGAATATTTCTGTCTATTCTCAAACATTCATGTTGAAACCTAACCCCCAATGTGATAGTGTTGGGGGTGAGGCTATCAGAATTAGGGTTACAAGAGATCATGTGACTGAAGCCCCCCCTTAGTGGGATTAAAGCCATTTGAGGGATGACAGATGCAGATGAAGATGACTCAAGAAGACAGAACCTCATACCAGGGAGCCAGCCCTCACCTCGTACCTGACCAAGCTGGCACTGAGATAACAGACATTGTGTCTCCAGACATTCCTTATAGGCTTGGACCAAGGTACTGACTAGGAAGATAAAGGAATGGAAGCATTTCTACAGTTTCCAAAATTAATTGAAGAAAGAAAGTTACAAAAATGTTCAAATCAGATCAGATGCAGGAGAAGAACATGAGCTGGCTTGCATTGCCTGGGAAAGAATGTACAAGTCATCCTTAGATTTACAAACATTAATACTGGTTTTGGAGATCATCTTTATTTATGGAAAAGAGCTGAAATAGATATTATAAATATAAATTCTCAAGAGAAGCAGATATATGTAAGAATAGCATTTTTTTTGAATACTGAAAAATATGATAATTTTAATTCAATCATATCTGGCTTAATGAATCAAGAACTGCATAAAGATACACAGCACAGAAATTATCCATCAGCAAACATCATCAAAATTCCATTTTCACTTCCCAGCATCTTACATATAGCACACTGTAAGATATTATCAAAATGTAGGCTCCACAAATGATCAGAAAATTGATGAGGGAATATATTCATGTTCTGGGTGCCTGAATGGTTTTACAAATAGGTCTCATTTGAGAATCTCCTGCAGTTACAATCCATGTTGCACGCAGGATAGCCATATCTGATCACTTTCTGCAAGTGCACAAAAAGTACCTCCAGCAAACTCATTGCACAGCAGTTCTGCACAACTTTTAGCTCTTTAGGCACTGTCTTCCCACAGTGCATTATCCAGAGGGTGTCTTAAGTACTTTGCAACTGTAATAATGGATATTCCTTAGCAGTGCTTTATTTTGTTATTCTGTAGTCTAGGAAAACTGATCCCACATTGGCAATAAGCTGTTTGGTCTACAAGTAAAACGGAGAAAATTTAAGCAGATGGAACATATCTGCTGATCATAAACATTTCTTCCTAATATCATTATTTGATTTTTTTCTGTTATATTTTTTGTGAAAGACTCTGTCAGGGAACATATTTAATCTATATTTTAAATAATCACACTATTGATCATTTTAATAGATGTAGATCAAAAAGCACATGTAACAATATGTGAATATTTTCTCCATTGTTCAGCTGGCCTTTGATGTAAACTATGTACAATATCAACAGAGCAGATTACTGAGTCACCCCTCTCTGGATATGAGAAAACAGAGTAGTGCCATGAAAGTAATCAGTGGTTATGGTAGAAAACTACACTAATCCTAGTTGTGCCATTTACTTATATGACTTATGTGACTTTGGATAATCTAGTATCTCCAACTTCTCATCTATAAACAAAGTATAAGATGATGGGACACACCTGTGAAACTTTACAAAATGCTCATATTAGACTCAAAAGATTGAAATAAAAATTATTATATGTGATTATATTGCAAATCATCAAACAACCCAAAATAAAAGATGTAGTTTTGAATTCTAAGTCTTGCCTTACTGAAAACCATACAAAAACCTAAAAACTTTTTTTTATTCAATATTCTGCTTCGATCTCAGAATTACTGAGACAATCCCAGTGTGTTTACATGTAGGAAAACATTGATAAAATTGTTATAGCGTTAGATTAGTAACAAAGAATTTTATAGCATTACTTTTGAAATGGCCATGGCATTTGATTAATAAATGAAGAAATATTCATATTCCTACTTCTGATCTGGGAAGACTTGATCCGTGATTGGTGGAAGCTTCTCCCCACAACTTAAAGAGAGCCTGAGGCACAGGACTCAAACTCTAGTGCAGGAGATCTCTGTGGCAGCATCTGCCCCAGATCCTCACAGCAACTGGAAACCACCCCATAAGTGCAGGTTAATATAAACCATCTTGCAAGAGAAGGACTCTAGTCCTAGTTCATCAGTTATTAATAAAATAAACATCTCTCCACAAAATATGTATCCAGTGAGAGCAAATAAATTATTTAACTGTGAAAATATTCCAACATCACAAAGACTCACAAGCCAAATAGCATATTGAGTCTCGAACAAACTAAGTTTCATTTAGAATTTCAAAGCATAACAGTTCTGTATTCATCATTCTCATCTGCTTCTTGACATGTCCTTGCAGAAAGCTGCAGGCCAATATGCCATCTCTGATGACAAGTAGGGCAAGAAAAGACAGGGCATTCAAAGAGAAAAGGCATAAACGGATTGATTGTAAAACAATTTTTCACTGATTGTAAAACAATGTGTGAACACATTACATAGAACAAAAACAAGAGAAAACTGGTATATGAGAACTTCAACATGAGTCATACCAAAGCTACTGAAAACAGGTACCAGTTACACCTTAGAGCAGCTGCCTTCTTTCTTGACTAGAAACATATGGTAAATTTTGCTTAGATTAGTGATTTTCAACCTTGGGGACACACTAGAACCACCTGGGGAGCTTTAACAAAATTCTGAGTACTAGGAACAATTAAATTAGAATCTATGTATAGACCAGACATTTTTTTCAAACTCTTTAGGTGATGCCATGGCAGAGTCAGGACAGAGTACTCTGCTTAGATCCTAGTTTTCACTGTAGTAGCTACCTTTCTCCCTGTGACACCACTGATTTTCTTTAAAACAAAGCCTTCCATTGTAACTGGAGGTTAAGATCCCCAGACTTAAGGAAGTGCTCTTTTTTAAGCTGGTGCATTGAAGTCCAGCAGAAAGAGTAAGTCATGTTCTCATCTTGGTTATAATTTTGAGACTGCTGAGTTGAGACCTTGCTTTATATTGTCTTCTTTCAAGTCACATTAAAACAAATATCAGGGGCAAAACAATATTTTTTCCATGAAAAATTAAGAATTCTAGAGATAAATGAAAAATGATAAATAAAGTTTCATTTTTAACAAGTAGTTAATACTTTGTGAAAAATGCCCATTAAAAATGTCTTCTAATGAATGGAGCTAGAAAGTATGATGCTAGTTAAAATTAGTTAGAAAGATATATACTGGATGGTCTCCCTTATATAGATAGTAACAAAAATAGTAAAATCTAACAAGTTGACCATAGAAATGAAACAACATACAGCAGATTAGGGAGAAGGTGAGGGGTAAAACAGAGGAGGGATGTGAGGGGAAATGGTAACGGGTGATATGGTGGTAGGAAAAATATGGGGACTACAACAATATAAAAAAGGAATAAAAAGTAAAAATGTCCATCTAATCATTAATTACCACAGGTAACCAATATTGATCGAGTTTAATACCAAACCATCACTAAGAATTCTGAATTTCACATTAAGTATTTAAAATAAGTGGCAAATGGGATAAAAGGAAGAAAGAAGGTTGACTACAGAAGATGAAGGCCAGCCCAGTTATCAAGAACTGCAGAAGGACAAGCCACAAAGAAAAAGGCAGAAACCAAATGGTCTCACTAATGTAAGGGATATAGGGAAAAAAAAAATAAATAAAAAATAAAAGCCTTGAGGAAAATCAAAACAAGCTAAGCAACAAAATGAAATGCACAACTATGAACAGGAGGGAAAAGGGGGAAGGGAGGGGAGAACTGCAGAAGGTTCTTAAAATAGCAATTACAAAAAAATTTACAGAGCACAAAGCAGGAAAGATAAATTTGGGAGACACACTCTCAGTCCTGAGCATATGCTGCTCTTTTTGGCTAGGAGAGTTTCTAACAGGGACAGCGAGATGGAAGAGAATGCCAGCAAGGAAAAAGGATGTTGATAACCTGGAGAGAGCCCAACCAGTATGAAAGAGACCTCTTCTTCCAGAATGTATTCACTATTATATTAACAGCACATTACTGAATCATTTTGGTAAAGTACATCTGGCTGTTTCCCTTTTCCCCCCAACACGGAGAATAAAAAATGATTATATATTTCAGTTGTGATGATTAAAAGAGAACAGGGATTTAAAAATTATAGAGTACCATATGATGTATCACCATCATGACTATGGGCTGAAGGGGAACGAGTGGGTAGAGAGATGGGTATGTGCTGAGGAGAAGGTAGGGTTGTGGTGTGGAAGCCAGGGGGACTGGAAGGCATGCAGGAAGAATCCAATGTGAAGTAGTTTAGTGAAACATAAAACAAGTGACTGAACAAACTGAAACAAAACTAACTACAGGATGTCTAAGGAATGGGAAGCAAGGTCAACACTAGTTAAAGTGAAATTCATGAGAAGCCTGTAGAGTCATGCTTAAAAGAAAGACATTTCTTAGAGTTGAAAGAAGTGGTGGCGTGAATCCCCACTGGAGGGGACAGGTCACTCATGCCTGCCCTTCTGTCAAAATTCCTGAGGCCGTGAATCTACTCATGGTTTCACATGCCATATGGCAGAAACAGAAAGTCTGTAAAACAACTAACTCAGATTATGATGACAATAAAGATGTCTACTTTAATGCTCCAAAGTAAACGATATGCTATTAATTTCTAATGTTAGGCATATTGCTGTGGACAGTCACATTACAAATGTTTATAAATGTATGTATGCGTGAGAATCTTCCCCCATACCCCAGCAGAGGAAGGTTAGGTGACAGGTGCTTAATCTACTCCTCTAAGAGTAATTTAAGATCCAGGTCTTCAAAGTAGGGTGGTTAAGTAGATACAAAGAGAACATACAGAATTAAAGAAAAAAATATCTGTGAACAATGATAGTTTATTTAGAACTCTTACTAAATTGGTCACTTAAGAACAAAGAAGGCCACTTTCAGTCTTCTGTTAGTGACCAGATACCAGCCCAATTCTGGCAAAACAAGTACCATACCTGCAACCAGAGCCTGTCCCCAGGCCCGTTCTTGCCGATGGCACTGCACTGGAAGGTGGCAAACTGGCCGGCATTGACTTCCACATTCTGAATCCTCAGGAAGTGCGGGGTTTTGGCTACACAGAGAAAAAGAATGACAGGCATTAAAAGTTAAAATCTATAAGGAATATGTGAGGATGATATTTCACCAGAGACATGATGGTGGGAGAACCTTGGGGAAAATATGTAATCAATAAAATTATAAAAATAAAATAAAATCTATCTGTCACTGTGGACTTCCCATTTTGTTTACTTTTGAAGCAAATAATGCTTTTTCTTATTATAGCTTTAAATATTTCAGTATGACTCCAAAAGGTACTGTGCATGGGTTTAGTGTGCTCAGTGCAAGAACAGAGAAGCCAAGCATTCTGGGAAGGAACTAAACAGAAAGAAGATATTTTATTGTTCCTGCTGTGCAAATTATCACAGCTCAGCAGTCTCCTTGTAATAACAGATCTGTATTAATAAAGATTATACTGAAGCCTAATTGATGTTTTGAACAAAAACATATTAGATATTTATATTAGCAACATGAAAAGAACAGTACGAAGTTAAATGATGTTGTCAAGGAAACTTTTTAAGCCAAGTACAGAGCTGTGCAAAATATGTATTTTAATACAACTAATTGGTATGCAGCATTTCTTGTGTAATATTTCTTAGCCACCAAAAATACTATCCCTATAGACAGACTCTGAAATTATGCTAGGCCTGCCAGAATATGGTAGCTTTTGCTGATTCTTATTTCCAATTCAAGAAGAAAGAATGATTCTAACTGCAAAGAGTATTAAGTCTTGTAAACATACATTGTCCATAGGGGACAGCTGTTTAAATAAAGGATGATTCTATTTGATCTGGGAAGCACAGAACAATTTCTGCGACTCACTGAAAACATGTGTCAAGCAACTGAAATGATAGGTCAGGAATTAAATTATATGATAACATCTATTTTTAGGTGAAAGTGACCTATCACAACTATGCTGGAATGAAAGAGTTGCAAAGGGTAGGGAGAGGAGAGGCTTAGGGAGTAGAAACAGAGAGAACAGAAACACAGTGTTTTCCAGGGAGGGACAACTAAATCTGGGCAATGACTAGAAAAATTTGAGTACCTTGTCAGCTCCTCTCCATTGGAATGTATCTTTAGTTCAGATCCAGACACTTTCAGAGAATTGTGTTCCAATATTGAATACTAGTTTCAGCGTAAGCTGAATATACTTAGGAATACAGTGAGGAATGAATTTTATATCATTAACATATAGGAAAACCTCATTATTAATTTAGACGTGACTTGATGATTTTATATACTCAGGATGCTTAACAAGGCACATGTCTTTTCAAAAGCAATATAAACGGATCATTAGAGCTGGCTGCTTATACTTTTTAGTTAGTGATCTCTGTCACTACATCAAATTATTCTTCTACTCTGTTTCTGAGGAACTAAAAGGTCACTGCTTTTAGAAAATAGAAAAATGACATTTGCTTAGCTTATGTGTGCTGGAAACGTTTCTATAGTATACTCACAAATACTCTGCAAAGTAGCTGTTGCCTGTAATTTACAGATAGGGGCACGTCAGGGTATGTGGCTGGGAAGTGTCAGAATCAGAGTGTAAACTTGTCCACCCTGTCCTGAAGCCCAGTATGACCCACTACATAGCACATCTCCACAAGCCTTTGTCCTGTGCCTGCCTTTCTCATGCTCCTCATCCCACCTAAAGTGGTTCCCCATCTGAATCCCAGGACTTCAGTTTCTCCCAGAGTCTTTTTCAATTGCTGGTTTTTCCACAAAGCTGCTTTGAATTTTCTTGCTAGACCTTCCAAGATCACATGTACTCTGCTGTATATATTACAGCTCCTGTGATGACAGTGTTTTATTTTATTGTGTTTATTAACGTAATATTGTTTTATAACACTGTATATATTGTAGGGTATAGGGCCATAACTATTCAGATATATTTTCACACTACCATAATCACCACTAAATCCCTATAAATCCCCCACCATAGTCCATCAGACTGCTTCTCCCTTTTCTTTTCACCCAATGCACTCTCAAATTTCCATGGATTGTTAAGGACTCAGTTATCCTGCACATTTGGATAGCAGGCTGTCTCATTAATGTTGCCTTCTACTGTTCACCTTGTGGTCATTCTCTTAATTCTGCTCACATCTTTCCAGCAAGTCACTATAATAATTTGGATTTCTAACCGAAAGATTGGTGTACACAACTAACCTTTTCTGCTAACTTGGTTTAAAGTTAGATGGCTTACTATTCAGCATTTCCACTTCATTTAGTTAAGTCTTGGGTTGGTTTTCAACATAGACTGAAGGGTTGTTAAATATACAGAGAATCACTCTGGTATATCCTAGCATAGCTAAGCTACTAAAATTAAAACATGAAAGTCCCTAAAATTTCATTGCAAAGTCTCCATGTGATTCTCATGAATCACTTAAGCCTTCATCTTTTACCTTGTACCTAACCTGTATCTCCTTCCTCTTTATTCTACAACCTCAAGTCCCACCCCCCACCCCAGAGTTTCCAAATTTTTCAAAATTATTCTTGCTACTGATGCATCAAAATTAAATTCTCTCAACCTTTCACAAGTAAGGTCTCCATGGAGGTTTTATGGGAATGATAGTTTGGCACCCATCTCTTCTTCTATAGGAAAGGTTGTTGTGCCTATAGCAAAATTTCCCTTCTTGTTACAACCATTACAAAAAGTTTGCAGCATTTCAATAGCTTCTGTACTTCATAAGTGGCACAAGGGAAAATAAAATATATTTAGTTTGAAACATCAAGAGTAAGTATCCTATGGACTAAATTTCAATTTTTTTAAAAAATTAAATGACATACCAATGTTTTATATCCTGCTTAATATTTTGACAGTACAAGATCTGTAACCATCAGGCTGGCTTCTCACCAATGCATCCTTGATTCTATCACCATAGTCCACTGTGCTCTCTCCACTCACGTCATTCTCTTCCTTTTCCCTTCCCCTCTGTCTTCCCTTCCGGATGCCTCAGATTTATGATCAGCTTTCAAGGACTGATTTGACCTAAGACTCTGTTTGGTTTCTCTATATTCCATGCATAAGTGAAACCCTCCAATTCTCCTCTTTCTTACTTATTTCACTTAGCATAAAATCTTCCAATTCCATTCATGTTGCTATAAATGAAATAGGTTTACCTGTTTTGGTCACTGAGTAGTATTTCATTGTGTATGTATACCATATTGCTTTGATCTATTCATCTGTTTTGGGACAGTTATCTTGACTATTGGAAATAATGTTACAATAAACACAGGAGTGAGGGTTTACTTCAAAGCAGAGTTTTGTGCTCTTTGAGTATATACATTGGAGTGTAGATACTGGGTCACATGGTAGATTCATTTTCAGTCTTTTAAGGAAACACCACACAGCATTCCATAGGAGCTGGCTCAATCTACCTTTCTACTGGTAGTGTAAGATACTACCATTGCTAGCAAACCCTCCCCAACAATTGCTGTTTCTAGTTGTTTTTTTAACCTGACATATTCTCACTAGTATGAAGTGGTTTCATTGTGACTTTGATTTGCATTTTCTTGATAAAAAGTAATAAAGAAAATGTTTTCACTGCTTGTTGGCCCATCTATGTCTTCCTGGGAGAAATGCCTGTTTAGCTCCTCTGCCTATTTTTTGATATGGTTATTTGCTTTGTTGTTGCTGATTTGTAAGAGCTCTTTTCAAATCTTGTATATAGGTATCCCGTGGGATATATGGTGAGCAAACACTTTATTCTATTTAGTAGGATTTCTCTTTGTTTTACTTATGATTTACTTCACTGTGTAGGAATATTTTAATTTGATACAGTTCCCATTGTTTATGTTCTCTATTCCTTTTCATGCTGGGGATGAATCTGCAAAGACAAATCTGAAGCTTATGCCATGGAGTATTTTTCCTATGTTTTGTTTTATGTAGCTTATGGTTTCAGATATTACATTTAAGAAGTTTATCTGTTTTGAGTTGATTTTCATGTGAGATAGTGATTTAATTTTATTCCTTAGCATGTGGCTACCCATTTTTATGGGTATTTTTTTCAATATCATGCAGTACTAGAAGGCCACCCATTCAAAGAGAAAATCAATAATGAAGTCAAGAAATACCTTGAGACAAATGACAGTGAGTGCATAGCTTTCCAGAATATATGAGGCACAGCAAAAGCAGTATTAAGAGGGAAATAAAAAGGAATATAAATTAATATCAAGAAATAAAGAGTCAAAATAAACAACTTTGTATCTCATCACAAGGAAACAGAAAATTAGTCCAAAAAAAAAAAACTAGTAGAAGTAAATAATACAACACAGTGAAGAAATAAATGAAATAGAAATTTAAAAAAAACTGCAACAAATAAATCAAACCCAAAACTGCTTTTTTTGAGAAAAATGAACAAGATAGACAAACCTCTAACTAGGCTCACTAGGGGAAAAACAAGAGAAAAATCAAAATAGAATCAAAATGAAAAAAAAGAAAACTTATGAAAGACAGAAATCCACTACATAAATTCAGAGGATAATAATAGATTACCATAAATAATTATATGTAAACAAGCTTATCAACCTAGATGAGATAGACAAGTCCTAAGAGTTATACTCTCATCCAAGACTGAATATAACAGAAACTGAAAACCTGAACAAACCAATCATAAGCAAGGAAACTGAAACAGTAGCCAATGTTTCCCCCCCAAAATATGTGTAGGATCAGGTGGCCTAAAAAGTTAGTTTTTACCAAATTTCAGAAATGAACTACTACCTATCCTGCTCAACCTCTTTCAGAAATCTGAGAAAGAAGGAACATTTCCAAACACATTTTATGAGGCCAATATTTTGTTAATATCAAAACCAAACAAAGACAGGAACAGAAAGAAAACTACAGACCAATCTCCTTAATGAACACATGTGGAAATCCTTAATAAAATGTTAGGAAGTCAAACCCAGTAATGCATAAAAAAAGATTACACATCATGACCAAGAAGGATTTATTCCAAGTACTCAAGATCATTCAACATCTGAAAGTCAGTCAATACAATTCCCCACATGAACAAAAAAGGATTATTAAAAGCATATGATCATATCAAACGATGTCAAAAAAGCATTTGATAAAAATCAGCATCCATTTATTATTAATTTCAAATTCTGTAATTATTCAATAAAGCATGTCTGGAGAGCTATTTGGGCAGCTCAAGGGTAGACTACTGAAACACTAGCTTAAAATACACTGAGTCCAATCAGAAGTAATATTGCCCCTTAGGAGATATTTGACTATGTCTGGAGACATTTTGAGTTGTCACAATAGAGGTGTGGGTGCCTCTGGTATCTAGTGGGCATTGATGGTATTGACAGAACCCCATAACAAAGAATCAGCTGCTCCAATATGATAACAGTGCCCAAGTTAAGAGCACTACTATACATAGTAAAGTTGTATATACAAAAGTAACTGGGACTTATACCACCTGTCTTACCATAATGTAAAGACAAAAGTTTTATAATTAAATCCATGCAGAACTTTTCCTTAGAAATAAAATTATTAAGACCAACAGTATGAATTTTGGAGAAAGTTTTGATACATAATGCCAAATTTCTTCCCTTAAAATTTACAATAATTTGCATTTCTACCACTCAAAGATGTTAAGTATTAATTCCTACAATCTTTCTTGAAAAACTTATGAAATATCTGTTCTGTTATAACAGTTAACTTATTAGTAACAGTAAAATTTTTAAAATATTGGGATTTTCATTGGTTCTGCTACAGGTGGTTTATTCATAAGAAGTCCAACCCAGTAAACTTTTCTTAAGGGCATGTTTCTAGCTATGGCTACTTGACCCAAAGAAAAAGATAGACCAAAACTTCATGACAATACAATCTTCTAATACTTAATGTCACCAGGAGCAGGAGATTTGTCTGTTAAATTATAACTTAGGTTTTTAATTTGAAGATCAAGGATATAATTGTGCAATGTTCACACTTTCTTTGTCTGACTCCATTTTTAATATAGACAAGCTAGACGGGATGCATTATCACTTCCCCTTTAGAAGAAATGCTTTAATCCTCAACATGGCTTGCTGAGAGACCACAGGTGACTATTAAGGTTTAATGGTTTAAGGTTAAGAGTACAAGTAATTTCTGCCTCTGTTCATATTGTGTTTTGGGAGGACACTTTTCTGAAGTGAACTGACTGTTTCAGTGAACACCATGGCTTGACTGAAGAAAAGTCTTATGGAAGAAAGTAAATCTGGCTAAGATAAGAAAGCCACACCTCAAATAGAAACCCAATAAAGATAAGCAAACCTATTAAAGGTAAATACTTTCATAAGCAAATTGTTCTTTTTGAATGAAAGATAATTGGTCTGAATTATAACTATTGTAGTCTATTTTCTAGAACTAGGTCCCTAGGAGCATGAAAGCCAAAATTTCTATCAATCACTTCTACAAGCTTCTTTAATAAACACTGAAGGTGTTTTTTCAGCAGGGGGAGGAATTTAAGTATGATATACATTTTGGTTTACTACCTCTGAAGAGATGAAAATGTTCTTAAACCTGACCTGTGGTTCAGGTTCTTAATTTGTAAAGATTTTGTTTGCTTTTCTGTGTAGGTGACCATTACATAAGATTTGGATAAAAATTAGAGAAGACGATGCCAGCAAGGCTTTCTGCATGCCTGGTACTTGGTTTCAAAAATGTTCATTACTATTTAAAACAATTGATCTATCAATGTGCACTGGAAAAGATTCCAAGAAAAAGAGCTCTAAGCCAGAAAAATTTTGATTCCCTGCTAAGCTGTATGTTCTGAATTGTGCCAAACCACCTCAACTGTAACACTGGGTAGAGCACCATTCCAGTGAAAAATTTTAACCTATCCTACATTCAAAACACAGACATTCTCTCTTTCTCTCCAAATTTATAGGCCCATTTGTCTCCTGGAGACCCTTTCAAAATGCTATGCCAGCTTTCTTCTGAAATCTGCAGGAGTTCTAAAAACTAAATATCTTCCATGAATATCAAACAGGTTTTTCAGTACAACTCTATTCTCATCTGTACCATATTCTGTTGTTTCCTACTAAAAAATAAAACAACAGTTTTAGAAAAAAAGAGAGGTTTTCTGGCATTAATTGATCTCAAATTAGCCTGTGATTCTAAAGCCAGAATTATTATTGACCAAGGCAAAAAACTCTCAGCAGATGTTTCATATCATTGATTTTTCAAAGCGTGCATCAAAATACTAACAACAAAATCAGAAAATGGTGATTTTGCAGATCAAAGTGCAAACTCAATTAGGACAAAAGGGGGTTGTGTTCTCACCCACTTTTATCTGAATTTACATTTTAATGTGACAGCTAGGTTGCAATGGACTGGATGCATGCCTAACTGCCAGAACAAACAATCCGTGTTTCTATTTGTGAAGCATATCATCACAAACAAGGAAGCCAAATGCTGCCAAAAAGAACTGCCTACTTTGACCTACTCTAACACTAAAAAAAAGTAAGTTTCACAAATATTTTTTGCAATTTAAAATGGACACACCTAAATTCATCAATTTAGTGAAAATTTCACCAGTTTAGCACTTAGGTTTGTAATATGTAGCTAACTTATTCTAATTGGCTTATTAATATGAAGTACATAATGATGATAATAAAAATAAAACTTTAAAAACACAAATAATTGCTAACATTGATTGAGCTTTTGGAAAGTACTAAGCACTAGTTAAAATACTATATGTACATGAACTCATTTGACATGTAAGTTTTCTCTGTGAGGAAAGCATTATTGCTTTTGTCATTATTGTCATTACATGAGATTACAGATTTTATTGATTTATCATTGTAATACAACATAAGCTGTGCGAGTTCAGCCCATACCTACATATGTGTACAAAGCTCTTTGTATACACTACTAAAGTTCTAGACCCATTTCTCCTATCAGAGTGACCCTGTCTACACTTTCCTCTCATCCCCTATCCTTCCTGGGCTTGATAACCACTATCATTTTTCACTAAGTCTCATAGCCATTTTTCTTGTGATTTTCTAGTTTTTGCTTTTTTTAAATATTCAAACTGAGCGAAACCATCCAGTATTTTCTTTTAATTTTAATTTATTCACCTTCAGTTCCATCCATGTGGTTGCAAAAGTCAAGATTTCTGTTTTTAAAATAGCTGAGTGGTGCTCTTCAATTGTTATTTCACAATTTCTTTCTCTAGTCACCCATGCATAGGCATTTTAGGTTGCTTTTTTGTAGATTGTGGATAATGTCATGGACATAGGGGCAACATGTATCTGTTGGAAGCGATGTTCTCTGGTATTGCTGAATCTTGTACTTTTTTAAAGCCTGCCAACACATGATGTTTCCAGTCATTTTGGTATAGGCAACACAATGGATCATAATGGTATAATGTTTCAAGTGGAAAAATAGATTTAACATTCCTAAAGAAAAATAAGTTAAGCACTAAATACAAATAACCTTAAAAGACAGGAATAACTTGAAGAAGAATATTATTCTGAAAAAATATATAAGCTAAGTTCCTACATGATGAAAATGAAATGCTACTTCTGGGTCTTATGTTTCTTTCAACTAGTTCCTAGGTCTGTCTGCATTCAACAGCAAAAATATGCAGAAAAAATAAAATGTTTTATTTGTCACTTATTTTTACTTTAGTCAAACTATCCACTGTCTTCACACACACAAAAAAAATCTAAAGTCACAATTAGGTAGCAATGATTGGGCATAAAAATAAGACTGTGTGTGAAAAATTTAATATTGTTTCCTAAAATACAAATAATCTAGGACATCTTGTTAGAAAATCAACAATGTTTAAAGAAATTATTAACTTATTTCATATTGTCAACTTAGTAACCCTGATTTTGTATTTACTTTATCAAAAGGAAAAATCAGACTTTTCAAAAACTTAAAAATATGTATAAAATGGCTTGGACTAAGCTTTTTATTATTGTTTTCATTCTATTTTTGTGATTTTTAAATTGATATAAAATGGGGCATGCTAATATTTAGATTTCAGCAGAGTTAAAAGCATCATATATTATATAGGTAACTTTAATGTGCAATATGGCAATATATTAAAAGCATAATCACCATAATTAAAAATTTTATGTATCATATCTAAGGAATTTTAGGTTGGTTTAAGATGCAAAAACCACTCAATATAATAAACTCACCAACAGAATAACAAGCAAACATCACATGACAATCTGTTAGATGGTTGGGTTCAGAAAATGACATTTCAGCATTATTTTAAACTGAGGAACTTTGAGAAAACAACAGATGTAAAAAGGCTGCTCTGACATTCCCCTACTATTTTCTCCTGAAACAGATTACAAAGCTCCTATGAAAAGTGCCCTTCTAATATTAGAGGAAAGCAGCACCTTTATGTCTGAAGATAGGAACAGAGAAGGACAAAAACATGCCTTAAGAAGAGCCTGCCAGTTTACTATCTATACCTCATACTTCTTCATTTTATCACAACCCTCCAAGACAAACTATACTTTACAAAACTGCCATAAAAATACAAAGGTCTAAATGTTTCTTTGGGTCTTCATTTCCTTATGAAGGTACTTCTATCATGTAAAAGTTATACTGAGTAATTGCAGATGCTTTTGTCAGTTAATCTGTTTTTGTCAGTTTATCAGAGTACTCACCCAGGGACTTTAAGAAGGTCAAGGAAAACTTTCTCTTGCATAAACAAAAGCATTTATGAAAGTCTGATACCCATTCATGAATAAATTCACAAAACAAAGATCCACTTAGCAAGTAGGGATAAAAGGAAAGACCCTTCCTGATAAGGAGCACTGAAAAACAACAACAACAAACAAACAAACAAACAAACAAAACAAAAACAACCCTACATAATATCATACCTAACTGTGAAAAACTGAATGTTTTCATCCATTATCAAGAAGAAGGTAAGGCAGGAACTCCAGCATGAGTGTCTACTCACAGCACAGTGGCCAGGAAGGGCCCAGTCACACAGGACTAACTCCTGTTGTAAAGGTAACACACCAATGGGATAATGAGTGTCCAGTGGGTATGGCATTCTACATCTCAATGGTCTTCAGCCAGGACTCTAAAAGAGTTTATCAAAGACTGAGTTTTAATGGCCCTGGAACTCCAGGTTGAGAGACTGGTCAAAACACAGCGGCCCGGTGCATAGCAGCACCAGTGCAGAGTATGTAACCAAGGACACTGACTACCCAAGTCTGTCAAGACACCCCCCCAAAAAAGGTTTATACAACAAACCCTAGACACACCAATAAATAAAGCCCATTCAGGGGCACAAAGAAACATATAAATCTATTAATCTAAAAGAGGAGAAACAATGAAAAAAGAAGTTAGACAATAAAATAGAAACTACAAATACACACCAATCCACTGACTAAAGGAACTTGTCCCCCCAAAAGTATTTGGAAACAAAATATATCCACCACAGTAGCAAAAGCACAAAGGCAGAAATAACCACAACATGATCGGCTTCACCATGCCATCTAATTCTACAACAGCAATGAATCAACACATAGAGCAAATCTGAAGGGAAACATAGGAAGGAGGAAGAATACAAGTACTCAAGCAAGCCCTAAGAAGAATAACTCACCACCAAAGGATAAATAATCTGCAGAAACCATATGGAGGACATGAAAGAAATGCTATATGTGTCAGACAAATAATTCAGAATTTATTTGTTAAAGGCATTAAAAAGAGGCAAGAGAAGATGGGAAAAAAAGGGAAAACAAGAGGTCAGAAACTTTCAATGAGTTAAGTGAAGAAGAAAAATTTAAAAAAGAATACACCAAAATGAGCACTATCATTGAGAACAGAAGAATGAGACTGAAACCATAAATAAGAAGCTGAACAATATGGTTTCTAAGAGCAATAGAAGAGCTCAAAAATGCAGGGGAAATCCAGAAGAGCAGATTAGAAGAAATAGAAGAATGAATTAGCCCACTAGAGGACACAGAATTAGAGAGGATGAGAAAGAAAAACAGAGAGAAAAACAAAGTAAGAAGACAGAAGAAAAAATCTGAGATCTGTAAGATACCTTAAAGAAAACAAATAAAAGAGTAACTGGAATCCCAGAAGGGGAAAAGAAAGACATAGGATCTGAAAGCATTTTCAATGAAATAATGTAGGAGAATTTTCCAAATCTGAAGAAAGAAATTATATACAAGAGGCAAAAAGGACATCAAACTACTTTAATGAAAGAAAAAGCACACCAAGACACATCATAGTAAAACTTTCAAGAGCCAAAGATAAAGAAAAAATTATGGGAATAAAGAGAGGAAACAGATAACCTACAAAGGAAAACCCATTAGACTGACTTCAAATTTCTCAGATGAAAAACTCCAAGCAAGGAGAAAATGGGACTACATCTTCAAAACACTCCAAGACAAAAAGTGCCAGCCAAGAATACTATACCCAGCAAAATGGTTCTCTCTTTATGAAGGAAAAATTAGAACCTTCTTAGACAAACAAAACCTCCAGAAATTTGAAACCACTAACCCCCACTCCAAGAACTCCTGAAAGAAGCCCTAAAACCGAAACCCACAAAGAATAAAAAGAATGAATAACTAAAAAATAAAAAAAAGAAGAAATTAAAACAGAACCCCAAATGATCACCAGGAACCCAATGTTAGAACCTCAAACATCAATAATTACTCTAAATGTCAATGGGCCAAACTAAGTCCAAAGACACAGAGTTGCAGACTGGATTAAAAGACAGACCCCAACATTCTCCAAGACACATATCTGATCTCAAAACATATCTGATCTCAAAACAGACCCCAACATTCTTCAAGACACATAGCTGATCTCAAAACACAAGCATAGGTTGAAGGTAAAAGGATGGAAAACAATTTTACAAGTAAATGGGTCCCCCCAAAAGGCAGGGGTAGCCATTCTTATAGCAGACAAAGTAGATTACAAAATAAAAAAGTGACAAAGGATAAAGAAGAGCACTACCTAATGGTTCAAGTGTCAACCCATCAAAAAGACATAACAATTATCAACATATACTCACCAAATGAGGGTGCATCAAGATTCATAAGAGAGCTACTAAGTGAACTGAAAACAAATATTGGTGAAAACACATATGTAGTAGGGGACTTTAGCACCCCACTCTCAACAAAAGACGAATAAAAAAATAAAGCTACACAAGGACACAAAAATCTTAAAAGAAGACCTAAATAAAATGGACCTAATAGATGTCTAAAGGACACTACACCCACAAGGAAAATAATACACCTTCTCAAATGCACATGGATCATTCTTTAAAATTGACCACATACTAGGCCACAAGGTACACTTGAATAAATACACAAAGATAAAAACAGTATCAAATTTCTTCTCAAATCATAGAGGTATCAAGCTAGAAATCAACAATGAAAAGAAAGCAAGAAGAGCATCCAATACCTGGAAACTGAAATAACATGGTACTAAATGAAGAATGGGTAATTGAAGAAACTGAAAAAGAAATTAAAACCTACTTGAAAACAAACAACAAAGAAGACACAGCATCCTAAAATTGTCTGGGATGCAGCAAAAGCATATCTAAGAGGAAGGTTATAGTAATACATGCCCATATCAAAAAACAAGAAAATGACCAAAGAAATAACCTTATCTCCCAACTCGATAAATTAGAAAAAGAGCAACAACAACAAAAAAACCCCAAAACCCAGCAGAGGACAAGAAATTAAAAAAATAAATAAAAGATGAGATAGAACAGACACAAAAGAAATCCAAAACATTATAAGAGATTACTATGAAAAACTATATGGAAATAAACACAACCTGGATGAGACAGACAGATTCTTAGAAAGATACAACTATCCAAAATTGAGTGAAGAAGAAATAGAGAACTTAAACCAACTACAAGCAGCAAAATAGAAGCAGTCATCAAAACTCTATCTAAAAACAAGTGTCCAGGACCAGGTAGCTTTATAAATGAATTCTATCAGATATTCAAAGATGAACTAATGCCTGCACTACTAAAGCTTTTCCAAAAATTTGAGAAAGAAGGAAAACTGTCAAACACATTCTATGAAGCAAATATGCCACTCATACCAAAACCAAATAAGGACAGCACCAAGAAAGAAAACTATGGACCAATTTCCCTAATGAACACGGATGCAAAAATTTTAAACAAAATCCTGGCAAATCAAATCCAATGATACATAAAAAAGCATTATTTACCATGATCAAGTGGGATTTATCCCAGGGGCACAAGGATGGCTCAACGTCTGGAAATTAACTAACAGAATACACAACATCAACAAAGAGAACAACAAAAACCACATGATCATATCAATAGATGCAGAGAAAGCATTCAACAAAGTCCAGCATCCATCCATTCATAAAGCCCTTGAAAAACTGGAGATTAAAGGAACATAACATAATAAAAGCCACCTATAACAAGCCTATGGCAAACATTATCCTAAATGGAGAAAGACTATAATCATTCCAATTAAGATCTGGACCAAGGCAATGATGCCCACTATCCACACTACTTTCTCACATTGTACTGGAAATTTTAGCTAGGGCAATAAGGCAAGAAAAAGATATAAAAGGAAAAGAGGAACTGAAGCTATCATTATATACAGATGACATGATTCTCTAAATAGAGAACCCCCCCAAAAAAAACCCACAAAAAACTACTTGAAATAATAAACCAGTTCATTAAGGTAGCTATATACAAAATAAACACACAGAAATTGGTAGCTTTCCTTTATGCAAAAAGTCAAATTGAAGAAGAAAAAAATCAGAAAAACCAAAAAATAATTTAAATATTTGGAAATAAACCTAACAAAACATGTGAAAAACTATACAAAACAACTTTAAAATGCTGCTTAAAGAGATAGAAGAAGACATAATGAAATGGAAAGAAATTTCCTGCTCATGGATTGGAAGAATTAATAACATCAAAATGGCCATCCTACCAAAAGCAATCTACAGATTCAATGCAATCCTACAAAAAATTCCATTGGCATTATTTAAAAAGATAGAACAAAAATTACAGAAATTCATATTGAATAACAAAAGACCTGAAATATCAAAAAAACTCCTGACCAGAAAAAAAGGAGAATGGAAGTATTACAATGCCAGACTCGAAACTATACTACAAAGCCATAGTAATTAAAACAACTTGGTATTGGTACAAAAACAATCAGACCAATGGAACAGAATTGAGTACCCTGAAATAAAACCATACATATATAGTCCTCTAATTTTCAACAAAGGAGTGAAAAACTTACACTGGAACAATGACAGTCTCTTCAATAAGTGGTGCTAGGAAAACTGGTCCAAAACATGCAAAAAAATGGACCAAGAGAGCTCCCTCACACCATGTACTAAAATCAACTCAAAATGGATAAGACTTGGATATAAGACCGGGAAGGATAATATAGATAGAGAAAACATGGGCAAAACCCTTCATGAGTTACAATCCAGGAATTCATTTCAAGATACATCTATAACAGGTAAAAAAAATGAAGGAAAACATAAACAACTGGGACTACATCAAACTAAAAAGCTTCTGTATCGCAAAAGAGACAACTGAGAAAACAAAATGAAATCCAAAATGAAATTAAAGGAGAAATTTTTGCCCTCCATACAAGTCATAAGGGTCTGATAACAAAGATACATAAAGAACTCACACAACTTAACAAAAACAAAGTGAAAAACCCAGTTAAAAAATGGAGTTAAGAATTAAAAAGACACTTCTCCAAAGAGGGAATACAAATGGTCATCAGGCACATGAAAAAATGTTCAACGTCACTAGCAATCAGGGAAATGCAAATCAAAACCACAATGAGATATCACCTTATACCAGTAAGAATGGCCCACATCCAAAAAAAATGGGCAACAAGTGTTGGTGAGCATGTGGAGAGAAGGGAACACTCTTACACTACTGGGGGAATGTAAACTGGTCCAACCTCTATGGAAAGCTGTGTGGAAGGCTCTCAAATTAATGAAAATGGAAGTACCATTTGACCCAGCAATGCTCCATTGGGAATCTATCCAAAGGAGACCTTAAAACTCGTACACAGGAACATCTGTGCTCGGATGTTTATTACAGCACTACTTATAATTGCAAGAGCATGGAAGCAACCGAAATGTCTCAAAACAGATGACTGGATGAAAAAGATGTTGTATATACACACACAATAGAATAATACTCATCAATTAAAAATGACACATTGGATGGTTTTATGACAACATGGATGGACTTATAAGAAATTATATTAGCAGAAACAAGCCAAAAAGGAAAAGACAGAAACCAAATGATTTCACTATTATATGGGACATAGGAAGGATAAATAAAAAACAATGAAGAAAAGTGAAAACAAGCTAACAACCAAATTAAAGTACAACTTGGGGTCAGGGGTCCGGGACAGGGTGCAAACAGTTTGGGTGGGTGGGAGTGTGAACCCCAGAGCCAGAGATCACAAAGATGAGATGTGAAATATATATATATGTATATATATATAAATTATTTAATTAAAAATAAAATATATTGGAAAAGCAAAAAAAAAAGGTCAGGATGTCTATTTAATTTCTTTTATTTTATTCAACATAGTAATACTGTGCTGCCATAAAGGGAAAAAAAAGGCATCTTTCATAAAAATAGATGTAAACTAATTTTCTTGAAGATATAATTTTATATATACAAAATCCTGTTTCCATAAAAACAAAAAAAACCAATAACTAAAAAAACAATTGAAGCTAAGAAGCAAGTGTAGCAAGGTCTCGGGATATCAGATCAACATAAAAAAATCAACTACATTTTCCATATAGATTCAATGAACATTCCGAATGTATTTAAGGAAAGCAATTCCATGTAAATTGACATCAAAATAAAATACTTAGGAATAAATTTAGTACAATAAATATAAAAGCTATACTCTGAATAGAAATACTAGTGAAAAAAAGTTTTAAAGGCCTTAATAAAAGGAAAGATGTCCTATGCTCATGAATCATAATATTTTAAAGATGGCAATAACTCCCCCATCCAATGTGATCACAGCTTTAAGAAAATCCCTATCAATTTCTCAGTAGTCTTTTAGACTGAAATGGACATGTTGATCCTAGAGATATGGTAATGCAAAAGTCCCCCAGACATATAAAGGAATAATCAATAAAGAAGAACTAAGTTTGAAATTTCACAGATCACCATTTCAAAAGTTACTACAAAGTTAGAATAATCAAGATAGTGTGGTCCTAGTAGGACAGCTATATGGATCAATAAGACAGAATTAAAGGTGCAGAAACAAAGCCTTATAATATGGGGAACTGATTTTCAGAAAAGGTGCTCAACCAATTCAGTGGGGGAAAGATGGGGCTTCACACAGCGCTGGAGTAATTGGACATCCATATGCAAAGCACTGTAGTTGTACTACTTCCTAGTCATTATGCAAATATTAATTCAGATCATATATATGAGTTAAAGTATGAAACTGTTAGAAAAATTGTTGAAATATAAACCTTTATAATTACAGATTATGCAAAGTACTATTAGATAGAATTAAAAAAAAAATAGATAAAAGTGACCAAAAAAAACCCCAGAAAATTGGCTTTCATCAGAATTAAAATTTTGATCAGGGAAATGAAGACAAATCATGTATTGGGGGAAATATTTTTAAATCATATAGCTAATATAGAACTTGTATCGAGATATATTAAAGAGAAGTTACAATTCACTGATAAGTATCCTTAAATTCAATTCAAATGGGCAAAGGATCTGAGTAAACATAGTCTATTCATGATAGACAAGAGGGCAATGAATACACGAAAAAATATTCAACAAAATTAACCACTAGGGAATCAAAGTCACAAAGAGATACAACTTCAAACTCTATGACAATGATAACTTAGAAAGGACAGATGATAACAAGTATTGACAAAAATATAGAGACACTGGAGGCATTATTATGCTTCAAAATATAAAATGGTGTAGTCCATTTTAAGACAATTTCACAGTTCTCAAAATGCTAAATGGAGAACTACCCCGACATCCAGTAATCATTAATATACACCTAGGAGAAATGAAAACAAGAGTCCACACAGAAGCCTGTACATAAATGTACATATCAGCATTGTTCACGGTGGACGACAGCTGGAAACAACCTGATTATCCATCAATGGTAAGAAAAGCGTATATATGTTTATACAATGAAATATCATCTGGTTTTAAGAAGGAATAAAGTGTTAATACACTCTTCAACATGGACTAACCTAAAATGGTATACTAAGTGGAATTAGACTAAAAAATGGCCACTTTGTTTACTTGTAGTTAAATAAAATATGGATAGCATGCAAATCTAGAGACAGAAAATAAATGAGAGGTTGCCAAGGTGGGGGATGGGACCTAGGGAAATGGACAGTAACTAGAAATGGGTTGAGGGCTTATTGTGAGGTGATGAAAATTTTCCAAAATTTATTGTGGCAATGCTTATACAACTCTATGAATAAACTAAAACCCACTGAATTGCTGAGTTGTGTGATGTATGAATTATATCTCAATAAACCTGTTAAAATGATGCATAGCTTAGAAGATATAAAACTATATATTAACACCACAAAATGATAATGGAGCTGCCCATATATTCATAGCTTATAAACTACTTATAAGCAGGAGACACCATTATGAATTTTAAAAATATGCTTCTTCAGTTTTTTTTTTCTGCTAGGCTTATTGAATCAAATTCAAAATATATTTTCAGTGCGCATACCAAATACAAAAATTATCTATGTTTATAAGAAATGGTCTTAAGCCAGAGAGTTGCTGATTCTGCAGAGTCATCTCCACATTTCAAGCTGATCCTGCATCTTATTATTATTACATTAAAATCAATTTTATGAGAAACTGTATACCCTTAACACAATAGCTACTTTAAAAAATGCTGCAATGCCTACTCAAAAACCTATATGAGTTCAAGAAGGAGTCTTCTGAGTGAAGTAAATAAAGTTCAGCAGTCTTGCAACTTGTTGGACAGCACAATTTTGGATATGAAGTATTTAGCACTCCTTTATGATTTGAGATTAATAGGCATCAAAACTCAAAATAATTGATTACTATTTGGGAAGTTCAATTAAAAAAAACCCTTAAAAGACCACCTTGTAAAGTTTTCCATTTTTAGACCATACTATTGAGTTCTTTAAAATCCTCATTTGCATGTTTTCCTCATAAACTTAAGAGATTCAGGAAAAAGCACTACAGAGGGTGATCATCAGATCAGCTTACAGTTTGTAACTCTGCTTTGCCACATATCACCTTGGTATGGAGTCTGTTTGCCATCCCGTGTCTCCTAACAACAGCTATTAGTGCCTGTATTCTTCAGCAGAGAGCAAAAAAATACCTTTCTCTGACTGTACACACCTGGGCTTAGATGGGATGAATGCAATGGCAGGAAACATATTTGAAGAAGGCACCGAAAGAAGGATAAGTATCGAGTCTTTATAGCTCACTGAAGGCAAGGACTTCTGCATGTGGAATGGGAGGGGCTCCATTTCAGGGGCTATTTTGTTGGCCAGGGACCAGATGTAGGAGGTACCCAGGAAACAGCACAAGAAAGACCCCTAGAAACAGTAATAGCATCCATTTTGACTAGCCTCTGAGAAGCAGGTCATCGCACATAGTAGACAGACAGAAGTGGTATTGTCTCTGATTATTGGCCTCTTGGTAAGAGGTGAATCAGACATCATGAGTGTATCTATGCATATTAGAAAATCCCGTGGCAATTTTCCAAACCCGAGGCTGTTACTACAAAAATCTGGCCAAGTTCCAACTCAGGTAATTATATTCCACTTCCTAAATTTGCTTTGCTGTTCCAATTAGTTACAGCATTGTTTGTTTTCCTGACTTTTCAGAAAAAAAAGAGGGGAAATTCTTTTTGAACTCACTGGTCTAGATGACAGCAGAAAAAGCAAACACAATGAGCTACAAAAGGAACACCTGCCTTACTAACACTCAAGAAGCCTGCTACACTTAAACTTCAGTGTCATGGGGAACTCCAGCACCAAAGACAGGAGGGGAAGCAAAACACCCTGTGTGGAATCAGAGGTCTGCATTCCTCATCATAGAACAGTCACACGGGGGTTCTCTGCCATGTCTCCAGGGATGGTCTCATGATCTACCCAACCCAAGCAGTTAAAGAGAGGGAACCCTGCTAGTGTTTATATCTCCAACAGAAGTAGAAATATAAGCATTTTCTCATGAACTTGGGCAACAAACATCAGTAGAAATGTATAAACAATGTTTAAACTTGTCAGTTTCTCTTTAATACTGGAGACCCTAAAAATAAAACAGGTTGCCATCCCTCAGTCGGTAAAGAATTTAAAGTCTGACAGTGTCAATCTGGGACAAGGATATAGGGAAAATAAAGCTTCCACACACTGCTGGTGGGAATATAAACTGGTTTAGACACTTCTCATAGCATTTGGCAGCATCTCACAAAACTAAAATTGTTCCTAGCTTACAACCCAGCAGTTGTGCTTCTAAGAATATGCCCTCCTGCAGCTCTCATATTGCACCCCAAGCAACACATGGCTGTTTACTGCTGTAGTGGCTCTCACAGAAGGAAAGTGGGGGCAAATGATAAGTTCATAGAACAGAAAAATAAAATGCAATGTATTCAGATCACAGAAGCAATGTACTGGCCTAAAAGAAATGGGATGTTAAGTGGGGACTTAATTTGTAGTTGGATACCATTCACCAGAATTTTCAAAAGGCAAACTTTACCTTGTTACTTTTTATGCACAGAGAGTGTGGGCCCACACATGGGTTCAAAAGTGCACAAATGTGCACAAATGTGCACACATGTGCAGAGCATTCCCAGTGTTTGGTGGCTTAACTCACAAAGCTCCATTGCAGGATTGGGGAATTACTGACACTGTTTTGTGGTTAAAGTCTAGGCCTGCACCTGAGACTGAAGTTAAAAGAACCAAGGTTTGCTTTGCTACTGCATTCGTTGTTGGCAGGAGAATGAGCTTGTGATCTAGTTCACCCACCCTCAAGTCTCCTCCACTGGGGGTCTGGAACTCAAGGTTGACCATGCAAAGGCGCAAGGATTAGAATGCATGGGCTGTGTTGGCAAAGGGCACTTCTTCAAAGGCAAAGTGACAGAGGTTTCAGACTCCGTGTTCTGAGGGACCCCCATCTAAGACCCCACTTGGCAGTCACCAGGATCCTGACTGCAGAACTTCCTTTTGCATTCCCTGCTCATTATCTAAACCCAGATTGTCAATGTTGCTAGTGATTCTATTTGCTACCCAATTACCTTTCGATACAAAACTGCTGTTTAAGTCAGCCACATATGATTTTGCTGTTTTTAAACTAGAAACCTAGCTAGTGTACTATCACAATGGTCTCTAGGAGCTGGTGATCTGATTTTTTTTTAAACTGATTTAAGGACAAAGGTTAAGATGCAAGTACTGTAGAATGTCAATAGATATCTACTGGGAGGTAAAAATGAAAGGTGTTTGTCATGTAGTGGACTTCTGTAAAGGATAAAATTTTGAAAGCTGAAGAACAGACAATTTCTGTGATCTCTGGATGGTTTAGGTAGGTGTTTTATATTTGACAGACCCCAGGCTTGTGTGAAATCATATAATGACATGTTTTGGGTAAAGCTGGGCCAGAAACATACTTGATTTAGGATCAACATGCACTGATTCTAACATTTAAACTCAGAATGACATTTACAAGTAAAATCTGAAGATATTTGCAGGTATATTTGAGAACCCCTATCTTTATGCCTGATTTTAATTTTTATAAGATACTTAGATATTCAGAATGGTATTTATGAATGAGATACATGTTTATGAGCTTCTGGGCTGGCAGAGTGAAACATTGAGATTATCAGGGAACTGTTTAGGGAGGAAACCTTCTTCACCCCAAGTTTGAGTGTGTGCTCTTAATCCATAAATGAATTAAATATGCCCTGAGTCTTTTACCCAAACACTTAAAAGTTAAGGCAACTTACAACATGGATGTCCTAAGACCTTCACTTCATCAATAGCAAAGTAGCCTTGGTGTCCCGAAGTTACTACTTCAAAAATCACCTGGAAAATAAAGATTGATGTTATTCATTTTAATGGGCACAGCAATTCAGTCTTATCAGATGAACAGTTATGGTGATGAGGTGATGATCTTTAACATTATGAATATATTTAATACCACTGAACGGTACACTTATTATGATTAAGGTAATAACTGTTTTGTTTTTTGTGTATTTTATTACAATCAAAAAGTAACACAATTACATAAAATGGAATACACATAAGCATGTACACTGTGAATATGAATCAGCTCTAAGGATTATGCCAGTGTCAATACCCTAGGTGTGCCATTATATTTTTGGGTTGTAGAACAGCACCACTGGGAGGAACATAGTGAAGTGCACACTGGAATCAGAACTATTTCTTACTATGGCTTCTGATTCGTCAATCATATGCAGAAAAATTTCAATTAACAAAAAGTAATCACAAGTTACTGTTTACTAAGCACAAAATATGCTACAGACACTGGGCAGATATCACACCATTATCGTAGTTATTAGTTCATGCAGAAATTCTTTAAGGATTAAATGCTACAAGAATGAAAAGATTTATGTCTGAGGACATGCAATGAGTCTATTGTAGATGTAATTTCAAAAACGAATTTTTCTGATTCCAAATATCATGATATTCTCACTATTACACATTGCTTGAAAAAGCATGTTAGCCCAAGGACACTTGGTTTGTGTGTGATAGATGCAAAGTGGAGGCTGCAAGGAATCAGCAGTCCAAACTGGAGATCATTCCAGAAACCCTGCTAGGCTAGAAAACATAGTGTCACAAAGTTACCACATGAAAATAGAAACTATTTGGGGAAGCAAAGAAGCCCAGCTGAAGAAGAGGAAAGACAGAAAACTTTCTTCAATTCTTAAGTAAAATATTTTTTTTTCCTTTGATGATAGCAAAAGGAAAAGATGTGTGGACAGTTCTGATAATTATTCCTCTACTGAAGTCTGTAAATGGACAATTGAAAACATAAAAGCAGACATGCCAGCATCACTTTGGGCATAAAAAGGGCATTTTGAAAGCCAAAACCAGAAGTATTCAATCATCCTTCCATCCAACTGCCCTCCCTCCCTCTCATTCATTTACTTATTCACACATTCAAGGTGCCAACACAAGTCATCTCTATTTCCAGAACTGTGATAAGTATTGGGAATATATAGTGAACAGAACAAAGCCCTTTTGACTCATCAAAATTTTCCTTCATATGGAAAATTACATTTTACTTTGTCAACTCTGAGGAATGAAAATTCTTATAAAAATTAAATGATCATTATTTTTGAACAGATACATTAATCTAAGAATATAGTATATGAATAGAATTTTGTAGATAATGTGTAAATTTACCACACAGTATTTTACTTAAGTCAATACAAGGCAAGGAGACTGACAGGAAGGGAAGAAACATAGAACTACATTTGAAGTCACTCTAAAATATCTGCCTCTATTTTTCCAGTCATCGCATTCATAGAATTGATGTCCCTTGAAGGTTTTATGCTCAAAGAGTCTGTGTTTTGTTCAGATCTGTATCTAATATTTTCTGTATTTACTGCATTCTCTGAAGAGATACAAAGATATTAGACATTTTTTAAGAAAGTTATGCTTTAGTTGAAGAAATATGAAAGAATACAACAAAACAACAGCCAGGTGTCACATAGGAAAAAGAAAAAACTTGTAGGAATTAGAATGCTTCTGTGCCTCAGGACTGTCACCTCCTCCTCGCCAAACCAACTACGAGACCTGTGGCACAGCCAATGCAAACTGTAGCTTGATTTCAAGAATTCATAGGTGCCCAAGAACATGCTTTTCCCAGCATCCCCCTGGACTAGAGGCAGAGACTCAGAACAAGCG
This sequence comes from Uropsilus gracilis, assembly GCA_004024945.1. Taxonomy (NCBI): domain Eukaryota; kingdom Metazoa; phylum Chordata; class Mammalia; order Eulipotyphla; family Talpidae; genus Uropsilus; species Uropsilus gracilis. The sequence goes on from PVHY01004539.1 coordinate 77,915, forward strand.
GAAGCTCCCCAAATTCCCCAGCAGCATTGTGTGCCAGGGAAATCACAACAAAAGAATGAAACATGTTTTATCTCTAGGACTTTATTTTTTCTTCTTAATCTTCCAAGTGGAATACCAAGCAACAAAATATGTTAACATTGATATAAATCAGAGGAGAAAGATCTACAGTCTCCTTCAAGTAATTGAAAGTTTTTGAAAGTAAACTTCCGGGAGTTGGCAAATTCCACTGATTTAGTTAGTTGACAAGAAAAGACACTATGGACATGTTTGCACACACACATATGTATTTATACATACAAGTACACATTCAATGACATATTTAGGTATTTCTTTAGGTGTTTATATATAAAAACACAGATTATGTTCCATGTTTAAAGTAATAAAGCCAATGCATCTCTCAAGAAATTGAAGTTTTTCAATAGACCATTTGCTCTTTTTCTCTTAATTTTGTTAAGGGACTTGCTATGGGATTCAAGAGAATAAGTCTTATTAGTTGCTTCATATACCTAATAATCTAATTTCAGATTATAAACCTCTCAAGACAGCATAAATATAAGTATGACTTTATTGAAAAGCTTGCTATTTTGAAATAACTGATTAATTCAAATAACTGAATTTAGGTGCTATCAAACCACCTTAAATTGAGGAATACCATATACCTTGCCACTAGGAGATGTGCTTTGCCACTTGTAACAAGGGGGTTAAAACATGCTTGTCAAAAGATATGACCATTCTGAAATATGTCTTAAAACAAATTTTATAATCCTATAAATAGGTTTCCTTGTCAAGAATTCTTGTGCTTGGCAAGTTTTCCATTTGTACTTTTTTTTTGACCCAGTGCCCTTACCGTAAAAGGTTTAAAAGTGATGATATTTTTTCCCCTTTTTTTGTCAAAGAAGGGAACACTTCTTTGGAAGTTCCCTAGTAAAGTATGACAAGTGTATGCAGACCCCAGCAGGTGTCACTGGCATGTCTGAAAATGCCAGCATCTGGGAACAAAAAAAAATGAGGTCAGAGGGAATCATAGCCAAGAACATCAACTATACCAATGGAGAAGGAAAAAAGAAAAGTGTAACAAATTGATTTGGGGATGTGGGGTGGTATTTATTTTTTAAAGTAGAGGAGACTATATTGAAAATCCATATTAGAAGCTAGGGCAAGACCTCCATTGGGAGCCACAGCACGTCTCTTCTTTAAAAAAAAAATCAATAACTCAGAAACTTTTATACGTTATACACAGCTCTGGCCCTTGTATCTTTCATATATATTATCTATTTTTTCCCAGTCAATCGTATGAGGTAGGTAATATTAATTCCCTTTTAGGAATGACTAGGCTAACTCAGGAAACTGAATTGGTTGTTCTAAGATTTTACAATTATACCACTGCAGAGTCAGGGTGTAAATCTAGGTTTATTTTATTTCTAAGTCTAAATTCTTATTACCAAATTGCCTTCCTACTCAGGAATGAGAGACTATATATACAGAATATATGCAGATATACAAAGGCATAAACACATATCTATCTATAGATATGCTTGCATATGTATTACTGACATATAATGCTTCTCAAAATTTTTACTTCTAGGTTTAAAGAAGAAATCATCTATTTGACCTGGATGGTGGATACCAGGGACAGTTCTATGACATAACTTTAACTACAAACATTTTAAGCCAGGTTTCAACAAATGACTAATCAATGGGCCAAATCTTCCCAAACTCTTATTTTAGTTGCCCACAGACTAAAGGATGGATTTTAGAGATTTCATTGGTGGTAGAAAATCAAAAGAAGATTTCAGTGTACATACACATAATATGAAATTCTAATGACAATGTCTATAAATAAAGTTTTATTGGCACACAGCCAGGCTCATTCATTCATATACTATGTGTGGCAACTCTTGAACAGCAACAGTTAAGCAGTTGCCACAGAGACCATCTGGCCTGCAAAACATAAAATATTTACTATCTAGCCTCCTGCTTTAGGAGAAAATTTTCCAGATTGGCTAAGCAAAATACTCCTGTTCTCTGGATAACAAGAAAACACGTGTCAGGAGCAATCATTTGTCAGCACCAACTAGAAAGTGCCTTGCACTTCATGTGGGAGACTTGTATTCCAGTAATGGATAGAGAAAATCTACCTGGCTTGACTTGCTTCAACAATATTACAAGGGTGCTTTAAATGTTCACTTCAGCTTGTGGTATTATTACCAAGTTTTTGTTTTTGTTTATAAAGCGTAATTATAATGTCTCAAAACCACAGAAATGAATTACTTTAATGAACCACAATATGCTATATAAAATTAAATTAAAAACCTACTTCATCTAGAGGTCAAGTCTTCTATAACAAATTTAAATACAACAAATGAGAATGTAAAGCTATGTTCAAAACTGAACTTCAGAGCTCATACCACACAGTGTTCTCTGGTATTATTAGCTAGATTCCAGCTAATGTACTTAAGCACATCCCTTGAGGAAAAGTGTTTCTTGCCTTTTAGCCTAAAACAATTTTTGATTATTTGAAAAGTTGAAAGCTAAAGTGGTGAATCGGTATGACAGAATCACAGAGTCATCCTATAAAAGCTGCAGTAATTTTCTGCACAGCAGAGTACTTATTACATCACTTTTCATATGGATTTAGTTTAACAGAACATATAATCAGTCCTCATTATTTGCAGATTTTGCATTTGTGAATTTGACCACTTGCTCATTTATTTAAACCCTTCAAATTATTCTTGATTCCTGCTGGATATAGAGTTGTTGATCACACAACTCCCAGCTATGGCTGAACAATTTTTACTTCCTTATTTCAGTTCTCATCCAATAAATAAGAATCATTACCCCTGTATTTTTTGAGTCACAGTTTTGATGTTTTTGCAGTTTTTATTGATAACTTGGCTATTTAGGATGCTCCACAAAGGCTGTACTGAGCTTGTGTTGGGTGCTCCAAAGTGCCAGCAGGTTGTGGCACACATGTGTGGATCAGCTCCATTCAGGTGTGAATCATCATGTGGCTGGCAAAGCAGCATTAGAATCCACAACATACAGTGTAATGAAAATGGGGTTTTTAGCAGAAGCACACAAAGATAAGGAAATGTACTAGTTAGCTGATATGACCCAAGGTACCACCACTAAGTCAGCATTAGCCCATTGAATCTACTGTTTGGTCTTCACTAACCCAATGTCACTGTGACTTTGAAGGACCTATCACTTATGAATAATGACAATCAACTACATTAATGTGTTGGGGTTCACTCTGACTCCCCATTTCTATCAAAGTACTTACCTGGTTACAGGAAGAGCTCAATAGATAGGATGATAGTTCTCCATATTATTTTCACTCACAGAAATAAAGAAGTATAGACAAAAGAGAATCATTATTTACTCATTCAACAAATGACATCTCTAAAGACAAGATGTTATATTCTTGTAGGTTTTGGAGCCTATGGGGAAAGCTATTTGCTCTCAGGTAGGACAACTGGTTAAGCAACTGCCTGGTGCACTTTCATTTAGTCATGAAAAGTCATCCTGAATGTTGGCCAGTGAGGATTTTGACATCAGGCAATCCTTCAATGCCTGACAAAGAGGAGCAAGGGAAGCAGTTTAACACTGCAGCATCCCTGATCCTCCCTGCTCCAGTGAAGAGCAAAATTAGTTTTCCATGCCGCCTCTTTTCCTTGCTATGTGTGAGCAAAAAAAAGGGATTTGCTTACCAACACAAATATTCATTGCAGAAAATATTTTAGTCGAAGTCATTTATCAGTTCCTTATAACAAAGGAGATTAAATGGCATGTGTCTCTTCCTCTACACATAATCTAATAGTCGCTTTCTGGTTTAATTTAAATAAAAAACCAAAGGTGGGCCATGCCCATTTTCAAAACCAGTGTATATTTTTCAAGCTAGTTCAATAAAAAAGAAGACATAAACATTAAAAGAAAATTTCTATAATGTTAAAGAGTGAGATCAAAACCACAAGTTATGCCAACTTGAAAAAACTGGAAACAATATAATGAAGTATTCGTTTATGTTGATATGTCATCAAAGTAAAATAAAAATCTACTTCCCTGAAGTCAGAGACAGTCAAAAATTCAGTATAGAGTTAATTATCTGTACTTGTAATGCCTATTAAAGTCAATCTTAAATGACCTCATTTGCCTTCCCTACTAATGAACATGTATTTATTTGCTTTTCTTTTTGTATCCCCTTTCACTTTTGAAAATAATCAGAATTACTCTCATGCCCTGACAGCTTCTGTGACAAATGAATGTACAGAGATGGCAACTCTTGGGCAAAAGCAAACACTAGTAGAAAGGAAGTAATAGGAGGGAACAGTGTCCTCCCACAACCAACCTTGGGCTGAGTCTAAGCAGTGGCTGTGCTCACCAGAGCAATCACCTGCCTCCAGATGTTTGTTCCCTACAGCATCTGTTTTATTGCTGCATAAAAATTGGGTGACATGCATTTTCATATTGAACTTCTTTAAAAATAAACTTTTCCAACAGTCAAAATATGAATGTTTTCAAATTCTTCTAATCATCGTTCAAATTCTCATTCTATAAAACAAAGCATGGAAGAAAAGCAAGGGAGAGGAAAAAATACCATAATAAGTTACAGAAAATGTGCTGAGAAGCAAGAAGCAGCAGGCCACAGAGAAGTGTCCCAGGTCCCTTAAGACTAGACACAGATCCCTGGGTCACCCATTTTACTTTAGAATTTACAACCATGCAAATGTTCCATCCACATGTTATCAAATTTTGGATTTTTTTCCAATGAATCTTTCTGGTGAATTTGCTACCTCATCTAGCCTCAGAAGAACCCAGGTGGGGTAAAGGAATTTTCCCTGTGCCCCAACATCATTAATACAGAAGTACTTATTCTTGATCAAATATAATGTAAGAATGAAAATTAGAGGTGTGTTAAATTTTAAAAAATATTATGTTTGAAGTGAAAAACTGTCATGTGAATCAATCTAGTTCCTAAATGCAGTTCGATAATAAAGTAAATCCAGTGTGTTGCCACTGGTTTCTTAACACATACTGCTCATTTTATTTACGTATAAAATTCAGAGTATGAGGCAATTGCTTAGAATAACTGTTCTCCTTGAGATTGAGTTATATTTCACCACCTCATCTAATCCCCCATGTCATCCTAGAGGAATGAAGCAATTCAGTTGTCCTGCACTTGAAATAAGAGTCCTAGTGAAGGAATTTATGGAGTCAGAGAATGTCCTATTTTTCTATCAGTCCTTGTAAGTATTCCCAAGTGTGCTCCAAGGAACACGAGAGTCAAAAGTTCTCTGCAAAAGCCCAAACTGATGTCCAGCTGTACACCTACTGCCACCAAGTGTTGCTTCCAGAGGTCTGGGAACACCCCTAGGCTCCAAGAAGACTTGCAGTGCAGGTGTGCTCAAATCCACTGAAATCAATGCTTGTCCAGCAGGGGACCTGAACTGCCTTCCTAGTCAGGAAGAGGGCTGAAATTGGTTCAGGGATCACTGTCCATTCCTGCTCCCACAGTGGCTTCAGTTTCTTGGCCAGCTCATCTAGGAAAGTGGCCACCACCTGGCTGGTCTTGGCCATGCTCATCTCTAAGACATAGCTGGTGTGTGTGTGTGTGTGTGTGTGTGTGTGTGTTTGTGTGTGTAAGCCTGCAGGCTTGATTTCTGGGCACAGAGGACACAGACAACAAGGAAACCAGAGTGGATATGCCAGAAGCAAAGACAGTAGCCTATTAATATAAACAGATGGCCTAAGATCAAGTCTTTCCTATTCCCTCATCTCCTCATTTATGAGGAAAGATATCAGACCAGTAAAGGTGGTAAATCCTAGCTTAGTCTCCTCCAAAGTGCCAACAGCTTCGTGTCCTTGCTGCACAGAAAATTCCATGCAGGGTTCATGTGGAATCTGCTTGTCTTATTTCAGAACCCTCAGGAGTTGTTTTAACAGGGAGGCTCTAGAAAACAGTAAGGCTGTCATTGTTCAATAACTACATTCTTACCCTCACCCTCTGCCTCACCCTGCTCACCCTCCCCAGATCCTTCAAGCCCTTTTTTGAGAGGTGTGGGGGAGGGGCTATTTTTATTTTAAGGTATCTATCTACATTAAAGACCATAACCTTCCCGGGCTCTGACTGGGATGGATATCATTGTATTCACCAACTAGGAGAAAGGGAGAAGGCATGTGACTCCAGCAACCTTTTCAGGAGCATATAGGGTTAGGTACCCAGGATAATCAACGGTTGGCGGAAGGGTGAAGAAGGAAAAGGAGGGAAGGGGAACAGAGGGGAATGGGGGAGGGGAGGGAAGGGGACAATAAGGAACAAAATCAAAGGAGATTTTTAAATCAGCACAATGAAACAAAAGGGTACTTGTGAGAGGGAAATACTGTTCTTAAAATGGCAGGAAGCCAATAGCTAAATCAGAGGAAGCAGGTGCAGGAGCACAGGTGCCCCAAGGGTAGCAGGTAGTCTGCATATCTCACTGCTGTAACCAAGAAGAGGGGCAGGTTCAGAGCAGCAGCATTTAGGACAAACATTAATTAAGGAATTAAGATGTGCTACCACCAAATACTTGGCAATCTGTGCTATAATGAAGAGTAATTAACCAATAGCTAGCTGTATTCCAGGAAGGTTACCATTGTGGTTTGTACCTGCAAAGCAGTGTTCTCCTCCGAATAGGAAAAGCTACGTAAAATGTAGCAAGAAGAGGTTACCAAGAAACACATGGAGGTCCATAAATGCCTCATAAAGACAATATGAGGAAAAGATTATGAAAACAAGAGTTGCCCAAGAAAAACTAGCATGTCTCTCAAAAGGATAAGGGAAAGCCATGTCTTTATTGAAAATCTTGATATATCCATCAATTATAAAGCTCAGATTCTAACCAAGGTGAAAAACAGCTCAGTACTTAGTAGCCCAAACTAGGTGAGAACTGGACATTCTTGAGAAAAGCAGGAAGGCTAAGAGACAGGACAACATTCACCAAGTGTTCCTAGTGCACTTGTTTCCCTTGATGCCACAAACTCTCAGGAAGCTGATGCCACAAAGGAAGCCAAATCTGGTACCCCATACCAGCAGTTCTGCAGTGTTCTGATGTGCAGGAACTGGATTCACTCTTCTCACCCAGTGTTTCTCTGAAGGGTTTGTTTCTACAACACTTTTTCTCTGGACACCTGTGCCATACTACTAAACACATTTAAGTAGTAACTTAGCTGGGGAAATACTCAACTATTGGCCATATCCTTTTTATTCTCTTTCACAAATATTAATCTCAATAAACTGCTACCACTAATTGTGAGATTGGCACATTCTAAATGTGATTTTCCTTTCCCATTAGTGCCCAGAAATCTTTGTATTTTGTCTCATAATTTGGTTAAGTAAGGCTCAGTGACAAAATCAGATGCTGAGATTTTAAGTAAACAGAGCTACATTCAAGTTAGGTCTCTCTAACTAAGAGCATATCTATCCTGTCATTATACTGGGATGCTGCCTGATTCCAAGCAATACTATAACAGCAAATTCCTTTCAAAGAATTCATTTATGAATGTAACTCACTGTATTAAAACTACTCAATAAAATGTAAATGTGTGTATTTATATATACATGTATCTATGACACATATATCTTGCAGCCTAACTACTAAAATAGAAGTGATATCAATAAACTTAGAGAGGATCACTCCAGGGCATCATCTCCTTGATACCATGTCCTCAGCTTTTGGGCCCAGAGACAGCCTTATCTGTGTTCCAAGAACATACCATTTTGGGATTACAGCTCTTACGAACTAAAAGAACATGAAAGTCACTGCATAAATGACACCAGAAGTTTTTTTTATATTTTATATTATTTTTGATATTATATATATATATTTTTATATTATCTTGTGAATTTAGTGATTAGAAATGTAAAAGTCACATAAAAAGAGACTCACATCCTCAGGCTGATGCGAAACTCCTTATCATGAAAGCTACATAGCAAATATATTTAAAAGCACTAGCTCATGCTTGCCTCCCACTTATAAGAGCATCAGTTCCCCTAAGTCAGAGATCCTCCATGAGTGTATGTTAGCTCTCAGATCTGGGCCACCATGCAAGAGGGAAACCTCTTCCCAAGCAGTGCTTCCTGACACAGGCAACTAGTTTTTCTGGCTTTTTTTCCTAATCATCTCCATTAGGCTGACAGCTTGGACCTATTTACACCAGAGGTGTAAATAGGATCTGGTAGGTGTTTTCCTCCTTCTTTAGCTCTGTTAATACACAATGTCTTTCTCATTCTAACACAGAAATATCACTCAAACTTCACATGGTTACTTTAAGGCCACATGCTCAATGTTCGGGAGGTTTCCTGCTAAGAACTGTCCCATATCATCTACAGAGTGCCATTTACTTCACTGCTAATGTTGCCACTAGTAAGTTTATTGTCCAGCATAGAAAGGGAAAATAAGAAGGAAGAACTAACTTAACTTTGCCTCTAAAAGCTTTATAGGTGGACGCTAGATTGAAGCACTGAGGAATTAAAACAAGTGCCTTTTCAGTGGCTCTAAACCATTATATAAATTGATCACCAGGTTCTTAAACACAGCAATACTATATTAAAGAATCACTAAAAATTCCCTTTCAAATCCAAAGTGTGAAGCTATACACCTAGTGAATAAAACAGTTCTAAGAAAATTAAGTGTCATTCCAGTTTGGTAGATCAGGCCCTCCTCAGCAATATGAGAGGCAGTAGGGAGTGGGAGAGTTTGAGAGTTTAGGGTTAAAGGCCCAGGATGGGGAAAGCAAAATATTTAATTCAAAATAGTTCAATAAAGGAAGGATTCCTTAGAAATCACAATGATCTGATATACAGGTTAACCCTACTTAGAATATAGTTTCATAATTCTTTTCAAAAGACTAATTTCCTGTTTAAAAATTAAATCATGCTTTTAATTGTGACTGAGTTAGGTGTGTTAAAGGCTGTTATGGAGTAAATATTTTATTCCCTTCAAATTCATACAATGAGGTCCTAACTTCATTGTAATTAAAATTTGGGAGTCATTAGAGAATTAGGGGTAATAATGCAGATGAAGACCACAAAATGGGATCAGTATCCTAAGTAGGAAAGGCCATGTGAAACACTAGGCGGAGACAAGAAGGAATCACCTACAAAGCGGGAGAGGGGCCCTGGCTAGAACAGAACCTGACTGGCAGCTTGACCTTGGACTTCCTGGCCTCCAGAACAGTGAACAGTAAATATCTGTTGTTTAAGCCATTCAGCAAATAAGATAAAGTGCCAATTTGCATTATTTTGGTATAGAGGCCTGAACTGACAAACTCAAAGGCAAGATGAAAATTTAAGACTTGTATTTTAGTTCATGTCAAAATTAAAGCATAGACTCTGGAGGTTGTTAAGGGTCCCAAAAACTCATCCCTAGAGGTTATGGTTGGGTGCTGCTCTGGTAACAAAGAAGGAAAGCAGGGCAAAGATGAGCAGGACATACTTTCTGATCCTGACTAGGAGTGTGCTACCTGCTCCAACCCAGCAAATCCAGTGATATTAAAGAAAAGTCCAGTGCAGCTTCCTGAGGGGCAGAGGGTTTAGCTTTACTTTGGAAAGGTCTCCTCTAAAGAAGTTTCTAAAATGCTCATTCTCTTAGCCTTGTTCACTATTCGAAAGGCTTTGGAGGTGTAACTTAGTTAAGTCAACTTTCCTTGTTCCACCTTAATCCTTTGAAAGCAGAGTCTTTGTCCCAAAGGTTACATATTTCAAGTATACCACAGATAAGTTATCAGTCCATTTATAAAAAGGTTATTTTTTAAATAGGATACTTTTATCTCTGCAAGAATGAGTTTTTGCTCATTTCTGTTTTAAAGTAAAGCCATTATATAGGGAAGTTTTAAATATGACATAAAACAGAAAGTAAAAAAAAAAATCAAGTCACTTGTTACCACTCTAGCTAGTTACCATCTTTAATATATTAATTTCAGCGTATATTTAGAAGTTTTATATAAAATATATGTAATATAAGCAATGGAAATTAAAGTTTTACCACTTCCTCTACTTAACAACATGAGCTTAAATAAATCATCAAATGTATCTCTATAGCATTATCCTTAGTTCTGCAAAGTGATTTTGTATATTGCAACAAATTAATCCCTTATTGTTGGAAATGATACTGTTTTTCATTATAATACAAATCCTTCCACATCTCTGCAGTTAATTATTTGTAAGTAGTTTTCATTATTTTCATACAATAACTTCCAAATAGCAGATTGCTAAATTTAAAGATTATATAAACTTTCAAATTTTCACAACATATTACTAAAAAGTGTACTCTAAAAGGATTTTAGCAATTTACATGCGTACTAACAGAGCTTTTATTACCTCCTTTATTTGTATCCAACAAACATTAATTTCCCACTCTATATTCCAGAAATTGTTGTAAGTTTGGGCTAAACAAAAAATTTACATCTACTCCCATTATCAAATCCGAAGGTAGAAGAATTGGGATTGATGTCTCTGCCCTAAAGAAATCAAACCTGTAGAATGCCTTCCTGGGTGTTACTTAGGCCATTCAGAAGACAAGCTGCCCTTCATCAGGCAGTTTTCCCTTACCTACTAGAGAAACTCTCAATTAAACATGAGGGATGATATTAGACACTTGCTCCAGTTGACCTTTGAGTGAATCAAAAATTTAAGAAAGAAAAGCAAAGTATCCCAATTCTCTTAATGCACTTCATTCTCATCACTTACAATCAACTATATGTGGGAAAAAGAAAAAGAACATCAAACTCTACTATCCCTTCCTTCCTTTATCTGCATCAGGAGTGGGACGCTCTTGGGACACAGGTAAAGCACTCTCTGAGGAGGCACTTGACAGTAAGGATGGAACTTGCATGACTTCTCATCTGCTCCTGGGCCCCACCTTTGATACCTCAGGTGAGAACTGGGTGGGGAAGTAGTCTCTAAAGAATACCAGAAGGAAGCAGGCAGCCCTCCATGGCAAGGACTCAATCTGGACATTGTCTTCCCTTTTTAGGTGACTGGGGGCTGGGGCCTGCAGTTCTTTAACTGATCCCCTCAGGGCTCACATCTATGGGACTTATTTACTCCTGACTTCTACTCACAAAGGAATGGGCTTCTTTAAACTTAAGTGCTGTGTCCCCTGGGGTTGGACATGGTTTACTTAGGCTAGAAAGCAAAATGCCCTTCCAAGCAGCATTTCCTGACTTGCTACAGGTTACTATTTTTATTTTCTTAAATCAATACAGGTGAAAATAAGTTTGAATGGCATTTTAAACTCATTTTTTCAAAGTACTACAACAAAAACCAGAGCCTTAATACATTCCATAGCAAATAGCATAAGCTTTTCTTCCACTGGTATGAAAAAATGACACTTCTAATATTCTCTGATACTAACATAAAAACAATTATATTTTCAGATTTTAGACTATGCATCAAAACAAAAGCTAAAAACAGAAAGCTTACCTGATAAAAGTTAGGCCAGAAAGTGCTAATGGCCAATTCTGCCCTGTTCCATGTACGAGTTGGGTCTCCAGAAATATTCCAGATAGGGTTCCCCAAAGGCCCGTCATTGACTTTCACATAGACATTGAGCAAGCCAGGCACAGAATTACTCTTGCTGGATACAAAATAGTGAAAATCAATGCAGTGGGTGTCATTTTCCTTAAGCTGAGGTAAGAGGAGGTGGGCTCTCTGCCCCTCAGGTCTTCCGGATGCGTTCACCAACATGAAAGAGCCTGTGAAAACAGAATCAAGGGAGAATCACAACCATATCAATGACTTCTGGTCACTTCTTAAAAGCCACCCTCATTTACATAGTTTCCACATATCTTACTGAGACTTCAGAAAAGTCCCATATCTTTCATACCTTTTTATAGTCAAAGATTAGTGAGAGGAAAATGCTTCAATGGCAATGCCATTGTCCTCCTAAACAGCAGTGTTTGGTGACTGCCTGAGAACAGTCTGGCAGTCACCAAACACAAGCAGCTGTGTAAATTAAAACCCATGGTGTTAAAACTCCAGGGCTTCCATCACACTCCCAATATTTTGAATGCATAAGAGTCACATGAGTTAGTGGTTAGCATATTGGTCATATCAAAATGAACATCATCTCAAAAACTTCTATGAGACTGCACTATTCTCCAACAGCATCATCATTTAGTAATCACAGTCCCTTTAATATCCTAGAGGCAAATAACATATTGGTCTGGCTTGTGGAATCTTAGAAAACATTATTGGCCTTATGATGTATCTGTGGTTAATATAATATGATATTTGAGTAACTCGACACTACCCCTCCCCCACAGCTATAACAAGCACTGCTGAACAGGGAGGGCATTTCCAAAACAGGCATAAGATGGAGCACACTGATGCAATCATGACTTCAGCCTGAGGATGGCACTCTGAGAAGCTGTTGGGAACTGCCAGTCATCACATCTGTGGCTCTCACCCATCCTAGAGCACTGAAGGGGTTCTACATGGATTGTAGCCTTCCACATCCTGGCATCCAATATTCATTCTCTATGCATAAGAAACAAAAATGGGAACTAAAATATAGCCCAAATTTTATAGGCCACCTAAAAAAAGATAAAAGCAAAATGTTGCACGATAAAAAGGATAACAGATTATTGCAAGTAACAGGAGGGTAAAAGGGAAACTGGTTAGTTTTAGCGGAGGATAAAGGTAATGACACTCTGAGGAGGAACCATACCCAAATTTGGAGTATAAAAATGATAAAAAGAAATCATACTACTCATGGAAGGCTGAATTCATATGATTTCTATTAGGCAAAAAGATTTTATCCTCAATTAAGTTTTCCTCTTAAAACCTCTCTACTGTGAACCACAACTTTAAGGTGGTTACATATGTCTGTGTATAGGTATATGTGTTTTTGTGTACACCTCCACAGATTAACAAATAAGCACACATATACTAGGAAAAATGTGGAGTTTGTATTCTATTTAGAAGTGATAATACCTTAAACTGAAAAATAACACTACCTGTTCCAGGGAATTATACTAGGACTATATGCATATATCTATATATATATATTTACATATATATATAAATCAATGTGGTTAGGCTTTATAAATTAGTAGAATATTGTTAATGGGATATTGGTTAAAAGGATATTGGGGGCAAACTCATTGGTGTGGACCAGGAACCCCAGTTGGGATCAGATGAAATGTAAACTTTATTTATGACTGTTACCCTCATAGAGCATGTACATGGGGTGAGCTAGTGCTAATGTTTAAGACAACAGGAATTGAGTCATAGAGAGATAGGAAGCAGTTTCTTCTGGCTTTCTGATGAGTTAATGGTGGAACCAGAACTTTGAGCCTCTGCATTTGCAGCCCATTACTCATCTTGCCATAGTCCAATAACTTCGTGTTTTTTTTTCCATGTGCCATTTGAGTATATATGAAGAAAACAACGCCCTTCACAACAGTAAGGAAAATTATAGAGGCTGTCTGAAAATAGAGCAATTTTTCAAGAGATGAATGCTTTGCACCTGGAATATGAGAGCCAAGCCACAAGGGAGGGGTTACCTATTGAACATATATTCCTGTAATAAGGAAGAACCCTGAAAGCAATTTAAGAAAGAGTTGGGATCAGAGAAAGGGAACAGCAGTAAGAGAATATCATTGAAAGAATTTAGGTTAGCTGTGTTCTACAAAATGTACACACCGGTTGACCTACCCTATCTCAAATCTGAAACAGGCTGCTGGTGTGTAAAATATGAGCTAAAACTTGTACTCACCTGCTCTTAGCAATAAAGCAGATTTATGCCACACACTTTATTTGGGACTCTGTTATCTGCAATATAAGACCCCGAGCACATTTCTGGGTTGGGGTTGAAGCACATGAAGGCCTTAAGGCCAACTCTGAATTCCCAGAAACTTGAGTATGGCCACACTGTCAAAAATTGTACTATTTCTAGCAATTAAATATGGGCAACTGTGGTAGATAAACAAATAACACAGGACGGACGGCAAAGTAGGCAGCTCCTGTGTCCTGAGAAGCTAGGTGAGAAACCTGGATGAAATTGAAGCAGAGGACTTTTTCACGTGTTGCTATAAACTGGGTAAATTTCTTCGATTACTGTTCAGAAAAAAAAAATTGTCTTCCCAGCTACACAGTATTTGTATCAGTGTATTCCATTCCAGCAGAAAAAGGTTTTTTTTTGTTTTTTTTTTTAACTATCCAAGAATACAGAAATGGTTATCTTGAGGTTAGGGTGTGATTCACAAATATCTCAAATTACAACCTAAACTCTTTTAGTCCTTTTGTAAGCGGAGCTCCACTGTGGCCCATCAGCATATGGATGCAGCAGCTTGCACCCAGCCAGGAGACCAACTTCAGCACAGGTTGGGTTTCACTCACCTGTGGGGTTTGAGTTTTGAAAATGTATCAGTCAGGTTTGAGCCCATGTTGGCACCAATAGGATTTTAAAAAGTATCAGATTTGAAAATGTACCAATCAAGCTTGAAACTATTATACCCTGGAAGTCAAAGAAGTCAGGGAGAAGATTTACTCAGATACACACTCTCACTTGGGTTCATGTCTGCAAAGCCTCCACTTCAAACCTCTAACTCTCACAGACACCCTTGCCTTAGACTCTCACCTGGGAAGACCTTTACCTCTGATCCTCTGGCACCAACACCTACTGCTCTTTCTACCTTCAGCACAACTGGCACAGACTCCTGATCAGCACCGCTGGTCTGAGCCCAGTGCCTCTAAGTGTTGTCTGCCACCAGTCTATCCCCAACATTGCTTGCAGACCAGCAACGCTGGGTTGTGCCTGGTGTGTCTAAGAGGAGTGCACCACCGTCTGATCCTTGGCACCACCTGGTGAACAGCGCCCCTGGTCCCTGCAGCTCTGCTTCAGAAGTGCCAGCTGTGAACACCTCCAGTGCCACAGTGAGTTGGGTCCTGGTTCATGCCAATCACTTTGCCGCCAACTCTAGGCTCTCTTCTAACGCACAGTGCCACCTTTCACAAGCAGATTTTGGCTTGGACTACCGGATATTGTGAACACTATTTGGAATAGTACAGATGGCCACTTGTGCCCTTAGAAACTCCGCTTTTTAAAAAATCTCTCTCTATGCCCCCCCCCCTTAAGTAAACCCTAC